>PVJA010021062.1:0-36113 GCA_004027025.1 Myocastor coypus | reverse complement strand
TTAATGAGATTGAGAGACAGAGGGAGATGGAGGGGGGGAGGGGGGAGGGGGGAGGGGAGGGAAAGAAGGAGAGGGGAGGGGACTCGGGGAAGGGGAGAAGAGAGAGAGACACACACACAGAGACGGACAAGACAGAGACGGAGATGGAGACAGAGACGGAGACAGAGACAGGAAGGCAGGTGCTTCGTCAGTCAGTTGGGTAGGTTGGAAAGGCCAGGAATCTTATCGCTCCCTTAAATGTACAGTTTATTAACAGATCCTGAAAAATAATCCTTTTCCCTACTCACTCTTTCCCTTCCTTTCTTACTCCATTTGTTGAAGATTGTTAGTGTGTATCTGCCCTTATTTTCCTCATTATAATTTTTGCAAGCTGTTTCACATATATTTTTAGCCTAGCCACATACAAATTATAAAGTATAGAGAAACAAGTATTAGATCTGATCTTGTCTTTACAGAAAATGACAGTGTAACTATAGAGATTTGTACCTCATAAACTACAATTTATTTCTATTAGCATCTATAATGCTTTTCTAAGGGCCACTTCCAGAAAATGTTCAGACTGAACTCTTCACCAGAACCATGCAGTCCTGGGCCTTCTAAAGACTCAGACACATAGATGTTGCTCTTTTGCAGAAGAGGAAGTTCAGAGTGTCACAAGTGTGTATATATATATACTGGCTGTCTGTATTTGTTATAAATTTGCAGCAAGAAAATTATAGAACTTCTGTTACGTATAGTATACTATATTTAAGTCTTAGTAGTAATAGAGTGTCATACTGAGGGTGGTCATAAATAATCACTTCCATTTTTCAATGGCTACCATATCTACACACTGGGCGTTTTGCTTTTCTAGTACATAATTGGTACATTAGGTATCATTTTCCTCACACAAAAATGTAAGAACTGAGGCTCAAGCAATGATATGATTTGACTAAAAAAATCTGGTTGTAACTCCAGAACTCCTGTCCCTTCCAGGAAGGGCAGAGGGCCGGAGACAGTTCTATTGAGGGGTGGTCCCCAAGCCTTGCTGCATGGAAAAGCCACCTAGAAAGCTCTTACATGGTGCAGTGCTATGTCGCATCCTCCAGATGTTCAGCTTTATGAGTTCTGTGTATAGGATTTAAAGGCAAAAGGCCTGAAGGAGAATCTGGGCCTCCAACAGGAACTGTATGGTCTCAGTCAAGTTATAAAGGTTCCCCTAAACTCTGTCTTCGATCTGTGGAAAATGAGACTGATCATCGGGCATCAGGCAGGACCACTGGTGGGAAAATGACTGACAAATGGTGAATAATCGTGGAAATGTAGGAGAAGCTGAAAGCTTAGAGTTAGAAAGCGTATCAGAGCACTGGCTCTCTGTGTAGGCTTTTGTAGTTCCACATTTCCTATTTGCAGTATGAGACCAAGTAACCAACTTCTTAGGAGGTTAGTTTTAAATTTGTTTTTCTTCTCCTTTTTAATTTCTTACAACTTTTAATTTTTGTCAATTTTGGATGCTTAGATCTAGCTTAGATCTAGGAATCTAAACAACTAATCTGAAGGCAACATGATGCAGTAAACAAAATAGTTTACTGAAATTCTGTGTTGTTTCTCATGGTTTTTTTTGTTGTTGTTGGTGGTGGTGGTGGTGGTGGTGGTGGTGGGTTTTTTTTTTTTTTCCTATTTTTGATTCTCTTTAAAAAATTAAAAAAGAATTTAAAAAGCAGTGACAGAGCCCACACCTCACATGGGCAAGACTCAGTTCCATCCCTAGAACTATAGCTCAGCAGACTAAAGCACGTGCTTAGGCAAAGCACAGCGGCCAAGGGTTCAATCCCTGGCATGCCATGCTGGCCCCAACTGCAGTTTGCGCTGAGACAACAATTGAGACTGGGTGTGGTGGCGTGCATCTGTAACCCCAGCACTTGGGAGGCTGAAAACAGGAGAAACACTACAAATTGGGGTGGCATAGTGAGACCCTGTGCCAAATAAATAAGGAATAAAAGAGTTTTTAAAATGTTGATCAGTACTAACACCCTTTGGCCTGCAGTCTGCCACTAGCTATGAAGCCCCCAGATGAGCACTATCTCCCAAGCCTGGGTGAGGAGGAAACAAGGGCCATGCTTGCAGCTGGTCCTGAAGAGCCGAGAAGTGGAGAGTTGGGATTACAGGGATGGAGATCTGGGATTATAGGCATGGAGAACTGGAATTACAGGCGTGGAGAACTGGGATTACAGGCATCCCAGGGATGGAACCTGGGTCCTTGCACTTGTCAGGCAAGCATTTATACTGCCAAGCTATCTCCCAGCCCCATTCACATTTTAAAAGTAAGTCCCCAGTAATAATTCTTTAGCATATCCTCAGGCTGAGGTTTTGTTCAGCTTTAATTCTACCATTAACATAATGAAAATAGATTTAGGGAGTATATCTTTTCCAAACCACTTTTGCGCTTTGGTCTTTGTCTTAGTTACTTTTCTCTTGTTGCTGGGATAAATACCCAACATGCAAGCTCGGGAAGGAAAGGTTTATTTAGCTCATAGTTACTGGAGGTTTCATAGTTTAAAGCAGCCTGCATTGCATCGCAAGACCTTGAGACATTGCAGTGCCTGCTCCACATCTCCAAGAGATGTTACCAGGTGGGACAGAGGTGCTCATGCTGTCAGTTTAACAATTTGTACCTCTCTGGCTCCACGCTCAAGCCCCATCCAGGTCCTCTGGCCCACCCCTCAAGCCACATGCTTGACAGCCCCATGATTTACATGAGGCTTTGGAGGGACAACTAGATACAAACCACAGCATTCCACCCCTGGCCCTCCAAAGTCTCATGAACATCCCTTTCTATAGAGGACATTTTAGTCCATCTCTGAGAGTTGCCAAAGTTCCCACAGTTTCAGCATTTCTGAAGAGTCCATGTCCCAAGTCTCCTCCAAGATCCAAGGCAAATTCTCAACTGTGAGCCCAGTACAAATAAAAAGTTAAATACATCCAACATTCAAAGGCACAAGATACCTGGGCATGGTGATGCACACCTGTAATCCCAGCACTTGGGAGGCTGAGGCAGGAGGATCAATGTGAGTTTGAGACCAGCCTGGGCTACAGAAGTGAGCTCAAAGCCAGACTGAACTGTACAGTGAGACCCTGTCTCAAAAAGAAAAAAAAAAAAAAAAAGCACAAGATAAACATTGCCTTTCCAAAAGGTATATACAACAGAATACAAACTATTGGCACCAAAACAAGTCCAAAATCTGGAAGGGCAAACATTAAGTTCTATAGTTCCCTGTGGAATATCCAAAGCAATCAGTGGAAAATCGTGAGCCCCATGTGGCTCCGCCCCTAAGGCACTCATGGTGGTAGCTTCCACTGCTTCTCTCTTAGGCCAGCTTTGCTCCCTCCTTACAGTTTTCCTTAGGTGATCTGTGTCCCTGGCTTTCCAAACTTCTGAGGTTTCACCTGAATATGCTTCTCACCCACAGATTCACACGCTGCCCTCTGAGGGGCACACTGCCTTGCCTCCCAGGCCTTCTTCTCAAAACTAGGTGGAAGCCTTCTTAACCTCAGAACTCCTGCATTCTGCATGTGCCTAAAACCAGTGCCAGATGGATGATGCCCAGGTCCACTGCCAGCTGGAGCAGTAGCCAGGCTTTCTTCCTTCTTGGCTGTAGGGGTTGAGTGCCAGGGTTGCGGAGCACTTTGACCCTGATTCTGAGAAACAAATTCTCTATGCTGGTGCCATTCTGTAGTCTGGTATTTCCATTCTGGAACCTGATGTGGCTGGTACCTCCATCCTGGAACATGGGGCTCCGCAGCTTTCTCCTCAAAGCAAAGTGCCTCTCCCTCATGCTTCTGAGGCTGCAAAGGGTGAGAATCTGCCACCCCTGTGATGCCCTCAGGACATCTTTTCCACTCTCCTGTTCCTCCTGGGCAATGGAGATCTCAGCTCTATCTTTGCATTCCACAGCTTTATTGGAGCTTCCCTTATGGCCAAACTCACATCACAGCATTTTAAATCATTTTGCTGTGCTCTTTGCTCTTCATTCCTTACATAAATCTGACTAAGAGCCCCCAACAATAACCATGCCACTGCCCCAATATTTGGTTGCTTTGAGATTTCCTTTGAAAGATTAATCAGTCCTCCATGTTTAATCTCAGTCTCAGGCAAAGTCCCTGGACACAGGCAAAATTCAGACAAACTTTTTGCCAAACCTAAACACAATCTGGAGTCCAACAGCCAATGCAGTCCTTCTTTCCAGTAGAAACCTCCCCAGCCTGGTCTTTACAGGTTGGCTTTCTGTCAGTCTTCTGGTCTGAGCTCTGACCAGAGTTTTCCCTACAGAACAGCTGAAGTTGTTGCAGCACTTCTCTTGTAGACGATATCTAGGTATGTACAACAGGATATAAGCCATAACATCCCGCCCCTGGCAAGTCTTAGAGGTGGACTAAAATGTCTTTTGCAGAAAAGGATGTGCATTCTGGGAGTGGAATGTTATGGTTTGTATCTAGTTGTTCCCCCAAAGCCTCATGTAAATCATGGGTGGTCAAGCATGTGGCTTGAGGGGTACAGCCAGAGGACCTGGGCGGGGCTTGAGCATCAGGGCCAGAGAGGCACAAACCACTAAATAAACTGATAGTAGTCCCCTTCCTCCCCCCGTGCCAGGCCAGGCCTGGTAGCCTCTCTTCGAGGTATGTGGAACAGATCATCCTGGACATAGCACCACAATGTCTCAAGGACTTGTGATGTAATTCAGGCTGCTTTAAACTATGAAACCTCCAGTAACTATGAACTAAATAAACCTTTCTTTCCCTAAGCTTGCATGTTGGGTACTTGTCACATTAATGAAAGAAGAGTAACTAATACACCCTCTCTCCCAGCTACACCCTGAGAACCATCCTCAGGAGGCCTTTGTGCAGGGCCCCTTGCATCTGTGGTGGGGAAGCACTGGCATCCTTGTTTGCTTTATTCTTTTTCTTTTTCTTTTTTAAAGAAAAAGCAGTAAAAATAGCAATTCATAATTTCCAAACAAGACGGTACATGAATAACAATGGTTAATACATTGAGTATTGTTATCTTCAAAGTAATTGCTGTGAGTAAAAGGTGTAGGTACGAAAAATTGATCAAACTACATAAGCACAAACTTTTTTTTTCAATAAGCTCATTTCTTTTTCCTTTTCCTGTCTTTTCTCCTTTCTTCCATCTTGGTTTCTCTTTTCCTGGGACAGTTTCTTTTCCTTTTATATACACATACATTGTATATTTTGGCTCTTACTATATTAGATTCTTACGCTATAGAGACAACATAATGCTCACATATGCAAACCTGATTGATTTCACTTATGAAAATAGTCTCTACTTAGCCGGGCATGGGGAAGCACTCCTGTAATCCCAGCACGTGGGAGGCTGAGGCAGGAAGATTGGTGCAAGTTCGAGACCAGCCTGGGCTACAAAACTGAGCTCAAGGCTAGCCTGAACTGCGTAGCGAGACGCTGTCTCAAAAAGAAAAAGAAAGAAAGAAAGGAAGAAAGAAAGAAAGAAAGAAAGAAAGAAAGAAAGAAAGAAAGAAAGAAAGAAAGAAAGAAAGAAAGAAAATAGTCTCTACTCACATGCATTTACCTTCAGATTTATAATCTGAAATTCATTTTCTGTAGCTGAATAATATTCCAAAAATACCACATCTTTTTTGTTCGCTCCTCAGTTGATGGGCATCTGAGTTGCTTCCAAGATTTAGTTGTGACAAACTACTGCTATCAACATGGACGCACATATGCTGCTGGGGTACGATGTTGTTAATTCTTCTCAGAAGGTACCCAGAAGAGAAATAGCTGGGCCAAATGTGACTTCTAATCCTAGCTTTTTGAGCTATTTCCACACTCATGTCAGCAGCGACTGTAGCAGTCTGCACTCCCACCGACAGTGCAGAAGGGCTTCATTTTCTCTGCTGCCCCTTCTAGCATTTGTTATTGGCTGACTCCTTGATGTTGGCCATTCCTTCTAGGGTGGGATGGAATCTCAGAGTTGTTTTAATTGCATCTCTCAAATGACCAATGATGCTGAACACTTTTTTCATATATTTATTTGTCATTTGTATTTCTTCATTTGCAAAGTGTATATTCATCTCAGATGCCCATTTTTGGATTGGGTATTTGATTCTGGGAAGTCTGAGGATTTTTAATTTTTAATATTTTAAATAGAAATCCTCGAATTGACTAAAACGTTTCCCACTCTGTCTTGTCCTTTCACTCTGCTGGTGATTTCTTTTGCTAATTAAAATCTAGTTTTTTAGTAAAATGAGATTCTAGTTCAGTGGTTCTCAACCTTTCTAATGCCATGACCCTGAAATACAGTTCCTCATGTTGCGGTGACTCCAAACCAAAAAATAATTTGGGTGGCTACTTCAAAATTGTAATTTTGCTACAGTTATGATTCGGAATGGCTTTAGGCGACCCCTGTGTTTTGGTCGTCCGACCCCTGCCGGGGTCATGACCCAGGTTGAGAACCGCTGTAAATAGTTGTTGAACCTTTGGAGTATTTCTCCTGTGGTTTGCATTTTGTTCATAATCTTTCTGCCTGCACCTATGTCTTCAAGATTTCTACCTCCTTTCTTTTTTTTTTTTTTTTTTTCTCCAAGAAGCTGCTTTATTCGGGTTTGCACTCACTCAGTATAATCCAATTCAAAGGCTGAGAACAACATACAGCATAGGTATTCTCTTTTTCTTAATTTATCCATTTATTTTTTTAATTTAATATTTTTATTGTTTAAATTTAACAATGGTTATATTACATATTTTCATCAGATCAGTTTAGATTAATATATATAGGTATACAAGATTGATCAAACAATTAAACATTAGCCCTTTTAAATCAACATTACTTTTTTTTTTCCTTTTCCCCTTTCTTTTTTTTGAAAGTTGACATATTGCATATTGTCCTCACAATCGTTCTACAGAGCACGGTGTGTGGGCATGACCCACCTCCCTACTGATGTTGCTTAGGAAAAAAAAGGAAAAGAATATACTTCTCTTTGGACTAAGAGGAAGCAGATACATACACAGTCAAATGTTCTGCAATTGCAGTGGGCCACCAGTGAAGCTTGTAATGTTGGAGGCTATTGATTCTAAGCCTCCTAAAGCTCATTTCACCAATCTAGCCCTGCGTTTCATGCAACTACCTACTTTCTTTTCCAATAAATTTATTGTTTTTATCTTAGTATTTAGATTTTTTATCCATTTTGACTTTAGTGCATGGTGATAGGCATGGATCTAATTTTAGTCTTTAGAATATAGAGAGCCAGTTTTTCCAGAATCCTTTATTAAAAAGTCTTCCTTCTAGTGAACATGCTTGGCTCCTCTGTCAAAGATAAGGTGGCTGAGTGTGTTTGTACTTGTGTCCACTTCTTCTCAGGTCTTTTTTTTTTTGGGGGGGGGGGGGGAGCAGTACCATACCGATTTTATCATAGTAGCTTTGCAGTATAATTTCCAGTCAGGGACTGTGATGCCTCCTGCCTTGCCCTTGTTGCCTAGGATTGCCTCTGCTATTCTACATGTCTTCTGTTTCCAAAAGAGTTTTAGGAATGTTCTCTATAGCTGTGAGGTATGGTAATGGTATTCTAACCAGTATTGCACTAAATCTATGTAACAGTTTCACCATGTTGGTTCTTCCTATCCAGAAGCAAGGGATATCTTTCCATTTTCTGATACCTTCTTCAATCTCATTTTTCAAAGCACTGTAATTTTCAATATGTAGACAGATCTTCTACTTTTTTGTTAGATTGATGCCTAAGAATTTCATTTGGTAAGGCATGCCGTTGTGACAGTTGTGGTTTTCCCAGTTTCTCTCTCGGTGAGTTGTTGTTTATGTGCAGAAATGCTATGGGTTTTTCTGTTGACTTTGTGTCTAGTTCCACTACTGAATTTTGTTATTAAATCTGGAGTCTTTTGGTGGAGTTTTTGGGGTCCTTTATGCAGAGTATCATATCATCTGCAAACAATGATAATTTAACTTCTTCCTTTCCTATTCTTATTCATTTTATTTCTCTCTCTTGCCTTATTGCTCTGGCTAGTGTCTCAAGGACTACAGTGAACAGGAGTGATGATAGTGAGCATCTTTCTTTGCTTTATTCTAGCTGTATGTTGCTGTAGATAGGCAAGAATAGGGAGGCTTCTGGTCATCATTAAGGCTGAAGGCACCAGTGGTCCACGCTTCAGCACTAGTGCTCCATGACTGGAGTAAATTTCTAAGCCTCCATTTCATCTTCTGTCCAACAAGGCAAATAACCCTAACTGACAGGATTGTGAAGATAAGAAGCTAAGTGTATTCTAGTGAACATGACAAACACCAGCGATTGCTGCCAACAATAGCCAGCTTGTTTCTTGTCTTTGTCCTCGTTCTTTCTGCAGTCTTTTTTGGCACATGGTTTAATATGGTGGCACATATGGAGGGGTGCTGCCTCTGGTTGGATGAGCAGAACTGCGGTAGGCTTCCTACTCAACCCATCTTTAGGTGATAGTCCCACCGGGTACCATGATCAGCTCCTGGCCCAGGGCAGTAGCCTGCATCCTATCAAGCAGACAGAGCCATCGCAAACAGGGTCAGTTCTCTTAGTACTGGAGCTTTTCATTTATTGACATTACCCAAATTACCCTATTTATATCTGCTTCAAAACACAAAGCTTTTTCTTTTAAAAAAATTTTTAAAGAAGACTGGAAAACTTTTTTTTTTTTTTTTTACTTTTTATTTTATTTTATTTGAGATTCTAAGCACCATAGTTCAGGTCAAATTTATTGAATCAGAAGAACAAATTGATTGAATCAGAATCCAGGGAGGAGCAGTCAACTAATGAGCGGGTATGAATACAGGACAGGATCTCTTCCTGATGGAGGTTGGGTTAGTGACTGCTTTAGGCTCTTTTAAGGTGACTGATTCAATCTCTGGTGCTGGAAAACGTTCTTAGGTAGAGCACTCACTGCTACTGAAATAATGTTGAGGTTATTTTGAAAACGAGTAGAGAAAAATGTGTTTTATTTTCATAATTAATGGAATTCTTCCATTGATATCTAATATATGCACATCAAAAGAAAAAGTGTAGTTATAAAGTAGTCCCTTGCTAATGAATCTGCATATTTATAACATTGCTTATTGCTGTTTCAGAAAATAAAACATTTTAAAAAGGAAATAGAGAATCACTTTCAAGCAATGCCCTATATAATGCCATCTTTAAATGAATGACATGGTAAAGAAATGAGATTGAGTTTTGATGTCTGCGCTTCACCCTGGCAGCATTAAAATGAACCATGCTTCCAACAAAGACGTTCTTTTCATTTTCAATCATTCCTGCGCCGAGCAGCTTACTGTGAATTGAATGGAATGATTATTTCTCCATCTCCGTCTGTGACCCGAGTCACAAGTATCAAATGTCCGCCAGTTATTCCAAGGTGGTGATGTCAGATCCAGGGCTTTTTCCATCTTCTCTTCTGTGTTTCACAGTCTAAGTCCGCACAGAAGCTTTGGTTGCGTACAGTGCTCAGCCCTTCTTTGCTTCTGCTCTGCAAGAACCATGGGAAGACAGAACTGGCTACAGCTTCTGCCCTGAAGCCGCTGGGTCTTGAGCCTTTCTTTTGCTCTCTTAACAAAGAGCCCTAGGGTGGATACGGAAGAGCAAAGTTCTCTTCGCTTGCGGATGGTATATTGTAGGCTCATTATGAAACATCCAGTCTCTTGGGTTTTCTTTACTAACTTAACATATTTTTGCTTAGAAATGAATGATGTGCTAAACACTGGAAGTACACAAATGGGCAAAAATGTAAAATAAAATTCCAGCTGCCCACCAATTACTCTGAGGAGAGATGTAGGGTTCATGCAGAAAATACCGCCCCCCCCCCAGTCACTGTCTGGCGTTTCCCTAATGAGATACTCTTTCAAAAGTCCCAGTCTAACTTTAGTTTCTGTGGGACTGAATGAGGTCCATTGAGCGCTTTTGCCTTCAGACCAAGTGAAGCCCAGATTCCTCTTGATAATGGCCTTTTTACTCAGTGAATCCAAATGATGGATTTCTTCCTTCTCAGTTCCGGAGCTGAGAACCCCAAGATGAGAGTCGTTGTGCCCCACTCACTCTAGAGCTCTGGGCAGAATCCTTCTCTTGCTCTTCCTAGGTGCTAACAGTGGGTCTCAGCCACTTGAGACGATTTTTAGCTCGCAGGTGCAAATTTCTCCTCTCCATATTGTTACCTCCTTTCAAAGGGCGGAAAGGTAAGGCTGGGTCAGGACACACCTCACTAGGTTGACCTATCCCCTGATCTTATCCACAAGATGTGCTTTCATTCTCAAGTCACAGAGGTATAGACTTCAATCCTATCTTTGGGGGGACACAGTGCAATCTATTACCTACCCTCTTGCCACAGTTTCTGTCTTTCCCATATGCAGAAAAGTCATCTGATTCTGAGACCCCTGAAGGATTTAACCATTTTAGCATCAACGCTAATTCACACTATCGTCCAAATACCATCAGCTCAGGAGGCCCAGATCACTAGCGATGGATGAGGTTTGGGTGTGTTCGTCTCAATGCACCATTCCTCCCCAGCTGTGGACCTGTGGGATGAGAAACTAGGAATGAAAAGAGGGCCACGAATCCCAAGCACGTTGGAACCCTGACAGGGCAAGCCCCACTGGATTTCAAAGATCTAAGATAGCGCTTGTAGCTGCAGCTCTCCACGCCTGCCTCCTGGCAGCCCTGCATCTCAGCCCGGGGAGAAGCTCATCCCATATGCCCAGGCCTCGCCTCTGTCTGCTTCTTCTGCATGTCCATCTGGGCAACTCTGGCAACACTGATTAATTGACTGATTGATTAATTTTTGATACAGGGCCTCACTCCACTGCTCCAACTCATAGTAATTCTCCTGTTGCATCCTCCCCAGTGCTGGGATTACAGGCAGTGTACCAACACACCCAGTCTCAATAGCTGGCACTGCATGCCCAAGCTAAGGCTGGCATAGTATGTGGTACCAGGGATCAAACCTGGGCCTTGCATTTGCTTAGGCAGGTGCTTGGACCACTGAATATCCACAGCCCAACAGAGGATAACAAAGGATAAAATAGCTCTATCTCTATCTCTTTCTGTCTCTCTGTCTCTCTCTGTCTCTGTTTCTCTCTCTTTCTCTCTCCCCTCTTCTTTCTTCCTCCCCTATCCCCATTTTCTGCCATGGAGTACTATAACAAGAAACCCTCACCACATGATAACACTCAGATATCAAACTTCTGAACCCTGCCCTACAGAATTAAATTTCTGTCATTTACAAATTGCTTAGTCTCGTATTTGGCTATGGCAGCACAAGCGTGCCACAACATCTGTATTTCTACCAGTAATGTCTTCAACCTACCACTTTTATATAAGTGTTTCAAATTCTTACCTAACACCTAGTTCAATTCCACAGTCACCCCCACATTCCCAGGTACCTACCTGCATAGCATGTCACACTTACACCTAATCAGTATCAGTTTCCTAGGCTACCATAACAAACAACGCATTCCACCAGTCACTTGAAATGACAAACTTACTCTTTCACAGTTCTGGAGGCTCAAAATCAAGATGCTGGTGTGGATGGGATTCCTCCAGAGCCTGGAAAGAGCAATGCGACCTTGTGTTGGTCTTCGCGTAAGCGCAAGGCTCCAATTTCGGCCTTCATCTTCATCCTCTGAGACAGTGCATCTCTGTAGGTGGCGTTTTCCTCCTGGCATTTCTTTTCTTTTCAGGATGCAAGCGATGTTGGAATAGGGCTACTCAAAGCAATCATGACCTCATCTTTACTTGCCTATCTCTACAAAGCCTTTATCTCTCAATGAAGTCACAAATACCAGGGATTGGTGTTTGAGTGGCCATTTTCACTCACAATAATACAGACATCCTTGTTCGTTTGAATAGCATACAAATATGTGCATGTATACATAAGCACCCATATATTTTCAAATACTGTGTAGAGCCCACTATGGGAGAGATGTGTGGACCTTTAACTGAGTAGATGGCTAAAAAGAGCAAAGTAGGAGCCGGCCAGATAGCTCAGCCAATTAAAGCACCTGCTTGGGCAGATGTGGGGACTGGGGCTCAATCCCCCCGGCATAGAGGACCCAGCCTAGGGGCACACTGAGATGGCAACTGAGACTGGGTACAGTGGCATGTGCCTATCATCCCAGTGCTTGGGAGGCTGAAAACAGGAGGATCACTAGGAGTCTGATCTGTGTAGTGAGACCCTGTAGTGTAAACCCTGTACTAAACAGAGAGAGAGAGAGAGAGGGAGGGAGAGAGAGAGAGGGAGAGAGAGAGAGAGAGGACGCAAGAGATGGCCAGGGCCTGAGCCATGGAGCACATGCAATTTATATGAAAAGAGAAGGTGAGGTTCTGTCATACATGGGCAAAATGGCACAGCGAACTCAGCAGACGAAGACATGGTGCGCACACATTTAGCAGCAGTGCCCTGCCTTCCGTGGGTGAACGGGTTGGAAGGAAGCAAAAGGGGCGGTGGGATAAAGAGAAAGGAGAGATGCGAGAGCACGCCGACAGAAAGCCCACAGAGGCGGCGAGGAACCAAACGCGGCACGAGAGAAATAACGGAGGGCTGAAGAGCGCGTCAGGGTCCCCAGGTTTTGTGAGGTATGCTGCCGCCGCCCCCTGTGGGAGGGAGCCGGTCTCAATGTGACGCAGCAGTGCGAGGTGAGCATCCACGCACAACGACGGTCTCTAAGTACCCCTCCACCCTTTATGCCCCCTCCTGAGCTCTGTCTTCTTGGTAGAGGGGAAACTTGGTTTCCATCGAATGTTATGCTAACTGTATATTTATTTCTGACTTAAAATGTGTCGCTTAGTCTTTTCTGTGAAAACGTGAGATCACGAGTCTACTTAAATATAGGAAAGGCTCGGCTCAAAACAGTACATGGTGTTTGGAATCCCCTTGAGGTCTACTTGCCGTTTAAATAACTGAGAGACCTGGCAGTGGCTTCCACAGACTATCCATCTCAGCATTCCCCCTCCCTCATCACATGGATCCTTTGTTTATTCAAATTATTATTACAGCTCCTAGAATTTCACTACTGCACCAGCATTACTTTCTACCTTGATATTCAATGATTAAGGGATTTGGGGGGGCAGGGAGCTGGGCTCAGGCTGCCATAAGGGCAGATCTGGAAGGGCCCTTGGAGATGGGGATCAAACCCCAGTCCCCTGCACCTGACTGGATTTGCCCAAATAGGCTTCCATGCTTGATATAGGATAATTTCCATAGCTTCCATCAGAGAAAAATCTGTTTAGTTTTCTATTTAAATTAACTATGGGGTAAGAAAAAGAAATCATGGAGTACTACCACTGATTTTATCTTCCCAAAGAAAGTCATAAATGTAATGTAGGAAAAGAACTAAACGCTATCATTTGATTCTGTGTAGCTCCTAGAATATGCGTACGCATAGAACTTTGTGCACCAGAGCCACTTCTACAAATAACTTTACTTCCAATTGATGCATGAGGAGGTTGACGCCCATGGCAGCCACAAAACCAGAAAGAGGCAGAACTGTGGCTTGTATCTCCTTACTTCTATTACACGACAGCCTTTTCTCTGGGAAGGAAGGCAGTTCACTAATTGGCTACAGTATCCGTGAGCATTTCCCTTCATTACTGAAATGTAAATCTGTATGCCTCACGTAGGGAACCTTAGGGCTTAAGAATTCTGAGTTTTATTACATAATTCTCATCGACATCGGACAGTTTTCTCAATTCATTCTGTGACACGTTGGGCCACTTCTTTGTAGGAAAATGGAATGTATTAAACATTCCTAATCACCTTGACTAAGAGTTTTAGTATTGCTAGTGCCAATGCCAGCTTGCTCAGCTCCAAGGCCAGTCCCACTTCGGATGCCACCTTGAAGTTAGGGTCCCCAAGGCCATCTTCGGGTGTGGTGACTCATGGGAATTCATCTAATGCACAGCAAGTTGACACAGTCCTGTGTGGGTCATTCCACCCAGAAAACTGATGACAGCCCGCCAAGGGACAAGATGCACATACCCGGGCCCGGGAGAGTGACACACACATTCCTGCGATGTGTGCAACCCTTGCTTCTCCCAGTAACACCGTGCAACAGTGTCCGTAGAGTACTGTCAGTCACCACAACTCCGTCCAGTCTAGGTGTCCCAAGTTTTCCTGAGGCAGGGCCTCGAGCATGCTGGAACACTTAAGTGGCTGCGGCAGGTCTTCAGTGCCTCCAGAGGTCAAGCCCGTATCCCCCTCTAGCCAGAAACTCTCACCACAAACCCGGTCGGCAAGCCAACATCCTCCAAGCCACCAAGTGCAGACGTTCTTATTGGTCATGACATCCAAGCCACCGGGGATGGCCAACACTGATTGTCAGCTTCCCTGGGCTGCGAGGCACCCAGGAGACCAGTGCAGCGTGTTTCGGGCTGGGTGGGGCACAGAGTCGTGGCCACGGAGGCCGTCCATGGAGGCTGTCTTGGTGCCCTGGGCTTCCCATCTCTGAGGTCTTCCCCTGCTGTTTCCTGGGTGCCATGGCCGAGCAGGTTTCCTTCTCTCTGCCTTCCCACCTGGCAGCTATCAGACCGCAGACTGACACCTCTAAAATTATGAACAAAAATAAGCCTTTCCTCCCTCAAATTGTGGGTGTCACACATTGTGTCCCAGCAACTGAAGGCAACTAACAAGGAAGGCTTGGAGCCTCCCCTCAAGAGCTGAGGCGATAGCCATACCTCTCTTGGAGCAACATTAAGTTTTTACTCCACTGCTACTTTTTAAAACTGTTCATCCATTTAATAAATATTTGCAGCTTCCCATTGGCTGTGCTCTTGTGTATAAAACTGTAGAAAGGACTCAGGCTTTATCCTCACAGTGCAGCAAGCATCGCTAGAGAAAAAATGTCCCTCTTCTCCCCACCTTTGCCCTCCATTCGCTATCACCAGCTGTGGGGAGCTGCCTTATTCAGGAGGGGATTCTACCACAATTGCTGTGACTCACACATCAAATAGGCTGAGAGAGACAGGCAGACAGACAGACAGACAGACAGACAGACAGACAGATAGACACAGAGACAAAGACAGAGACAGAGACACAGAGTGAGATAGAAAGAGACACAGACAGACAGACAGACAGACAGACAGAGACAGAGATTCTTAAACCCGTGAAGGATTAGGTGGCTTCTTTCAATATGATAGTTCCTCAAAAGGTCACACATAAGCTTTTTTTTTTTTTTTGACAGTACTGGGGATTGAACTCAGGATCCTGTGCACCAGGCTGGTGCTTATTCTACTGAGCTATCTCTCCCCGGCCCTTTGTGCTTATCCTTTAACCCAGTAATTCCAGTTCTGTTGCAAGGTGTGTACCTGAGATAGCGAAGGCGTCCCCACAAAGCAAATCAAGACTGAACGAAACTACATCATATTCATCTATTTACAAGAGCTGTTTTCATCCTAGTCCAAAACTGAAACAGCACACTTGGGAACCAACTGGTGAATGAATAATTAACAAATGGTTTTATCCAAACTAAAGAATGTTATCACATTGAAAAGAAATGAACTACATGTATAACAAATTAAATTTCACATTATGTTAAGTATGACAAGCCCATCACAAAAGGCCACTGTTTTAGTCCAGCTTTTGTAGCTGTAACAAAGTATCAGAGATTAGGTAATTTTAGGAATTGAATGCACTGAGCTTGTGGCTGCAGAGGCCGGAGTCCAAGGGCTCGGTGCTGCCGGCGAGGGCCTTGCTGCACAATGACGTGCACAGGGGCTTGCGCAATGAGACGGCATGAGCGCTGGAGCTCCGCCCTCTTCCTCGGTGTGCAAAGCTATTCATACCCGCCCGCCGTCTGGTCTCAGTCGATCCTAAGTGCCCGCCGGAGGCGCCCTCTCCACACACAGTCAGTATCCGAGTTCAGGAGCTAAGTTTTCAGTAAGGGACTTCTGTGTGACCTCCCGGGACGGTAGCCGCTGTGTATATCTGCTCTCGCATGCAGGGTCCAGAGCAGGGACGACTATGGGATTGTCTAGGACTGAGACTTGAGGGGTGACAGGGTATGATTGCCGGCAGGTGTGGGACTCATTTCAGGTGTGATGAACACGTCCTAAACAAATTTCTGTGGCAGCTTCATGATTCTATAAATACACTGAAACTACTGAATTATATAACTGAAAGGGGATACATTTTACAGTATGTGAATTGTTTCTTAAGACTTTTAAAAATGTAGTACAACGGCTCACATCTGTTAGCTTAACCTAAAGTAGCAATAGCTGCAACCCCGCTGTGGTTTCCATGCGCCACCACGACTCCAAGAATGTCTACCTGAGCGCTTGCTTCTATGCATCATCGTTGGGCCTTTTCTGACTCTGAGATATTTCTGTGTATTAAGGGCTGATTCGAAAATTGCCACATCAGAGTTCTTTAATGAGTTCATGCTGACTGAACAAAGGATGAGCTGGGCCACAGCTTGAATATCTCACCTGTTTTTTTTTGTTGTTTGTTTGTTTGTTTTTGTTTTTTTTTTTAAGAAAACAGGTACAGTTTAGAAAAGGTCTCTTCCCCAGGATAGTAAATTCCATAACAAAGCATTACTGTTATGGTTTGTGTCTAGTTGTCCCCACAAAGCCTCATGCAGTCATGGGGCGGGGACTTCTAGAGTTTGAGATTAACTCATGATCCACTCGGATTATAGGTGATCCAAGGATGGGATTATGGGTCTGAGTACTGCTGGAATTATGGGAGTCAGTGCTACACCCAGCTTGAGGCGGCAGCCTGAGTGTAATATAAGAGAAATAGACTTTCTCTCTCTCTGTTCCTGTTGTTGCTGTTCCGCCGCCATGAACTGGATGCCCTCTGCCTTGTGCCACTCAGCGTTGGGGCCAGCCGAGTATAGACTGAAAGCTCCAGTAACTGTGAGCTGAATAAACCTTTCTTTTCCTCATTTTGGGGGTCAGGTATTTGTTCCAGCAATGACAGAAAAGTAACTAAGACAGTTACTCACCTGCATATTAATTAACATTGAATACCAATTAATTCAATTTAATTTACTGAGTGATTTCATAGAAGACAGTATTTGATTTTAAAAGAAATTTGCTATCTTCTGTTATATACATAAAATATTGGAAACCCAGGGCTTCAGTCAGTTTTTAAGTGTGGCTCATTGGGTATGTCAAAGTGTCACAAAATCCTATCTTTGGGAAACTTGGAGCCCTACATTGGTGAGTTCTAAGCAAGATGCCTGTGACCCACAGCGTGCAGTGTGGATTTGCACCTTGGCCTCAAAGGTTATAACCTTGAGCTCACCTTTTACCTTTATTAGCTGCATACGCATGGACTAATTTATAACCTTTAGGCCTCAGTCCATTTCACCTATGAAATTACAGATTACAGCATCCAATGTGACCAAGAGCTGATGTTTATTTATTAACATAATTTACGTGCCATGCATTGTGCTAGCTAAGTATTTTATGCTATTGCTTCTAGTCCTCACAATGACCTACGTACGTGGGGTATTGTCATAATGTCATAGAGGTTTAGCGGATTAAATGCTATGGAAGCATTCATTCAAAAACTGTTTATTGAGTGTCTACTGCAGCTAGCCATTACGCCAAAACACTAGGAATGCAGCCCAGAGCTCAGGACCTTCGGGAACACCAGGACTAGCACTAGGGCTCTGGGGCAGAGGGACAGGCTTTCTCGTCCTGCTCTAGGATGAGCTTCTCCCTGTGGCATGCACTTAGGTCTTTCAGTGAAATTCCCCAGGGAAGGAACATCCCTCCTGCTCCGAGCACCAATGGAATCCACGGGCTCCAGCTGGGGAGCCCGACCTTCCCACTGCCCAAGCACAGCTCACAAATCTTCAGGTCCTCTACGCTGCTGGCTCAGCGGGGCCACTGCAAGGACATGGGGATCAGGAGTCCGGATCTGTCTGTGGGCCATTTCTGTATCTTAGCAACCACATCCCCCATGAGTCATCGCATGAATTACTCAGATTCAACATCTTTTTATGTCTTTCAGTATATTTGGGCCTTGTTCTCTTTGCTTCAGGCTCTGAATCAGAGTCTGTCTCTGTGAACTCAGATAATTTTGTTGTATTCGAGGCAATGAGCAATTTAGAATTTGGGGGCTGTGCCCCTCTGTTCCTGATTTATCATGGCTTAGGCAATTGCTCTCAGATACTCAGAAATTTCTTTCACCAAAAACCATTTGCTTGGTAGATAAGCTGGATACTCTGGCTAAATCTTCATTACTGAGGTCACTAGAGCCTTCCTGAGAGTAAACGTACCAAACGTCAGGTTGCCAAAACCTTAAGTATCAGTGAGACTATGGTGTGGTAGAGTTTCCTTCCCTACTGCATACTAGAAAACAGATCTGGAGAGTGTTTGTTCCTCCAGGTTGCTCTGCAGCTCAGCTAGCCGCTCTGTAGCCAGGTGCATTATGGTCAGCTCACACTGCCCTGTAATTTAGTATGGCATGAAATCTGTAGCCACCAAATCCTGGCCTTCCCAGAAACTTCAAGGGCAAGGTATGTGAAATTTTTTTAGGATTTGATACTTTGTCCTCAGCTCAAAAGAAAAAAAGGCACATCAAATGAAAAATGAGCAAAGTAGAATTGAAGATGACTTTTAAGAATGGGCAACTTATGTTATCTCAAAATGTTAAAAATCAAACGTGAAAGATAATTAACAACTATACATTAGCTGATTGGCATGTTTTCAAGAAGATACCAACTTAGATAAAGAGAATATAATGTTACAGCTACATTAGTTGTCAAAATTCTTAATAAAACAATTTAAATCATCAGGACCATTCCAGATCTTGAGCCATGAATCCAATTTTATTCATGTTTTAACCCATTCATAGTTGCGAAGACTTCCCTAGAACAACCCTAATAAGGGCTGCTTGCCAGGGTTGGGCACAGCTACCCAAGGACCTAGAATCAGCGCAGTACGCGCCCCTGACCTCGACTTGGCCTGTCGGGTTAGATGCCCCTGAGGAGGCCCAACCAAGAAGAGGCCAAGTGCCTTTGCTCCAGGCTTTCTACTTTGGGTCCAAGAGAACGCAAGAATCTGAGCCAACCGGGAAGAACCGCTTGAGAGGCTCTGCATGACGAGGAGACATCACCACGCGCTCTGGAAAGCTGGTCTCAGAGTAGTGGCTTTGAGAGGGGCCTCGGTGGGACCGCCAGGTGATGACTTTAATTCATGGATCAAGCCGGTCACTGGAACGGCTGTGGCTGGCTTGGGGCCTCTGGACTAGCATGCGGCGAGGCTAAGTAGAGGCCAACCCAGGTCTTCTGGGCCTGCAGTCAGGGCTCTTTACTTTGCTTTAAATGAGTGTGCGTGTGCGTGCGTGCGTGCGTGCGTGTGTGTGTATGTGTGTGTGTGTGTGTGTGTGTGTGTGTGTGTGTGTGTGTGTGTGTGAGATAGCCTTCAGATGGAAAGTCCGAAGTGCTTCTTTATTTGGGCCACTTACTCCCTCCCGTTAGTCTGTTTTGCAGCTGGGGACATTTCAGTCCCTCTCTAATTTCTCTCTCTTCTGGCCAGATCATCACAGGAACATTCCTCTCACTTAAAATTAGGTACATTGTAAAAGAAAACTCATGCGGAAAACTGCCCACAGCGCAGCACTGTTTCCATTCCACAGAGGTGCCAAGAGCAGACCCGCTGCACCTGCAGCCCCTGGGCGCTCCTGGGCAGGCACTGGCGGCTGGCAGCTCCGGGGCACCTCATTACAGCTGCGCCAGAGACCAAGGCGCTTCTGTGCCAGCTGAGTTGCAGGTGATTCAAAGAAAGAAGCAGATTTGGGGAAGGGTGACAGAAACTGAGGAGGAAGCGGCCAGGGCCGCATGAGGAAGGGAGAGCGTACTCAACGCTGTGTCTGTGCAAGTTTCCAGCCGCGCTGCACAGCAGGCCACTTCCCGGCACTCCAGGACTCAGTGGTAGGAAGAAGCCCAGCCTCCTCCTCTCTCCTAAGGGAGAAAGATCAGTCAGAGCATTGACTGACAGAGACGGGTGCTTGCGTTTCCACACAGCAGTCTTTTGTCGAGCAGCGTATGCCATGCGTGTGCAGCCATTTCTATCTCATTTTTGTGTGATTTAAGAAGGAAAACGCATTGTGTTGTTTGCTTTGCTTTGCTTTGTAATTAAAGTACCAAAGATTTCCTTCATGGAGGTAAAGGATAGGATAACTTTGTCATACTCTTGCCTCAGCCTCCCCAAGTGCTACAATTGCAGGTGTGTCCACCCCACCCAACTTAGGCTGGGTGTTTCAAAAGGTAGGAGAAAGAGCTGGCATCCTCATGTCACGATAAGAATAATAAAGTACCCACACTCCCCGTGTGCACTACGCCTGCTGCACACCACAAAGGCCCAAGTCCTTAATACGCCATCGAGTGTGGTCCTGCCAGCTTGAGACACCAGCAACACATGCACAACCGTCCCACGGGATGGCTTGAGACGCTGGAGGTACATGCACGTGCCCTCCTGCTAAATAACCGTGCATGGCCATGCAGGAGGGCACGTGACACATTCCGATCACAGCTGCCCAAGAGCAAGCTGTACTAGTTTCAGCCCTGTTACGAGCATCTTAACTCCACAGGAGCGCGGCCCACAACTCAAAATGTGCATTTGCTTGCAGAGGAGTGTGTAGCTCTTGAGTGACTGAGCTAAGATTAGGATACAGATCTGGCTGCCCCAACCCTGTGCCTTGACGTAGCCACTATGCCTTTGGGCAGCGCTTCAGACCCCCCTGGTGTCTCAGACCTCTCAGTATCTCCAGCTGCCCACTAGGACTTGTAGGTCCTAGAAGTCTCAAGTTTCCAGGAGCCACCCAGAAGAGGGGCGGGGAGAGCCCTGGGTATCCCTGGTAATGGTTCCTGCTCCGATCTCATCCTCCAGACCAGGAACAGCCCTGGGGACTAGGGAGCATAGTGGTTCTCCCAGGGCAGAAGCCCTCTTCGCAATTCATTCTTCTAAGCCAGCTGGAAGTCACATCAAATACTTTCGGAGGAGAGTCTTCAGTGCTGGCGACGTGGCTCCATGGCAGAGCTCTTGCCTTGCCTCCGTGGCACCTGGATTGGGTCCCGGCACCACACAGAAATAGTAAAATAGGCCAGTCTCAAATGGAAGAGTGGCCACAAGGCAGGGGAGATAGCCCACTGGAATAAATGCTTGCCTGGCTAGCGCAAGGTCCTGAATTCAATCCCTGGTTTGGGGGAGGAGAGGCAAATGGCTCTACTCTTTAAAAAAAATTTTTTTAAAAACAATCTTTACAAATGAGAATTAAATTGTAACCTGAATACATGAGCACTTCAGAATTGCCTTGTTCTTAGGATTGTGTCTTAGGTTACCCTGGCCCTTCATCACAGCACCATATTCTCCTTACTGCTTACTGATTTTTAGCTCTAGAATATTATAGATTTGCTATCAATTTCCTCTGGCCTTCTTCTTCTGTTTCTTTTCCCTCCAAAGTTTTCGAAATCTTAAACTCCCTCTTCAGTTTTGACTCTCTTCTTTAAACAAACAAACAAACAAAAAAAACCTCTGCAAAATATTTCCTAATGTTTCCTTCCTTCTACCTAATTCCAAGGCAGAAAAACAAACGTCTCTTGTGGCCACGTAGCTGTGCTCTAGCTTTAGGACTCTCATGGTTGCAAGCAATGGAAATGTGTTCTCTATAGCCTAGGCTCAAGGGGAAGACTCCTGGAAGGACAGGGGACAATGACAGGAGCACCGGCTGTTTATTTAGAAAAGTCCTTCCAGTGACTAGAACAGACAGAAGGGCCCAGACTCAGGCGACACAGGAGGGGCATCTGTGAGGTTCTCAGCGGAACACGGATGCAGATCTGGCCAGAGACCACCTCGCCCCAGCCATTCTGTGTCTTCTTTGCTCACCAGTCAACCTGCAAGTTCCTGGGGAGGAGAATCTGGCCTCAATTAAAGTGTCCCATTATTGAACTCATTAGCCATGGGCAGGAATGAAGCGATTCACTGATAGCCACTGGAGATTTCTTTCCTGAGCGCATTGTGCAGGACTGTGGATGTAGCATGGGTTTTTTGTGTGTATTTATTTCCAAAACAGAGCTTTGTTCTACATGAAAGATATTGTTGAATGTGTATGCTTTACCTTGGTCTCCTCCTACCCATCTATAGAGAAGTATCTAATTTCTGAAATATAGTAAAATTATTTCACGGAATTCTCTTTCTCTGTCTCTCTTTCTGTCTCTCTGTCTCTGTCTCTCTGTCTCTATCTCTGTCTCTGTCTCTCTTTCTGTCTCTCTCTTTCTGTCTGTCTCTATCTTTCTGTCTTTCTCTGTCTCTGTCTCTCTCTGTCTCTGTCTCTCCCTCTCTCTCGCGCGTGCTCTCTCACTCTCTCTCTCTCTCTCTCTCTCTCCCTGCCTCCCCCCCTCCAGGGATTAAACTCAGGACCCTGCACTTGCCAGGCCAGCCCTTATTCTACTGAGCTATCTCCCCGACCCCACAGCATCTTCTTAATACCTTTTAAAGTTCAGATTTTTCATTGGCTAGAGATTTAGTCTGGTCAACGTCCCATATCTTTTTCCATAACAGAAGACAGTTGCGACAGTAATTTGGCAGTCACACTGAAGCTCTGCCAACTTGCAGTGGTTGCTAATGGTAGCAGGGCATCCAGCCTGGGCTCTTGCGCAGGAGCCGTCTTCCTAGCTCCCGGGTGGATACAATCCTGCTGCTGCCTGCCACTCTGAGGCTCGGGCGCCTGGAGGCCTTGCTGTGCTCCCTGGAGAGCTGTGTCCTTCATGCTTCCACGGATGAGTGTGATGTGCTGGAAGTGCTCAGAAGTTAATGCTGAAGGACAGATCATGGAAAACTTCTGCTTTAGTTCAGACTAAACTCCTTTTGTGCTAGGACAGGATGAACCTTCTGCTGCAAGCGTGGGCTTCTTCTCTTCTTCCGCCAAAAGTTTGTGAGGGTGCAAACAAGTTCTTAATGGATTCCAGCAAGAGATTGGCGGGGCTGAGAGAAGAAGCTTCTAGTGTGTAGCCTCGAGGCTACACCCAGTACCAGCTCTGCAGTAAGGGCCCACCTGGACTCCAGCCCCAGCCCAGCCTTCCAGGCTGGCTCCGATCTGGGGGCCTTGGCAGCCTGCCTCCACGGTTCTGAAGGAGCCGCTGCCACTCTCGTAATGCTCAGCTCACATCTCACCTGCTCCATCAGGCCTTCCCAGGCTGACGAGACACCGGCCCCATGTGTACCCCACATCCACTCCCTAAGATCCTTTTATCCTTCCACGCAAGCAAGCACGCCAGAGCGGGCAGTCCTCCGTTGTCGGTAATGATAAAGAAGCATGTTCCTGGAGCTAAGCTGTGTTAGAGTTAGTTGGCTGCGATTTCCCGCCCTGCACAGAGGGGCGTGACGTGTGAGGATAAGCAGATCATCTGCCGGGAAGTGGCAGGCGCGGAAGGCTGGCTGAGCGTAGCCGGGGCATCTGTGAGGGTGAAGCTTTAGCAAGGTTGGAGACCTTCTGTCTAAAGTAGCCATTTTTCTTCTTTGTCATAGATCAATAGGAATTTTCTAGGAGAGGAAGTTGAGTCACTTGAATTATTTCTGCTAATAGTTTGATGCTAAATGAGAGCTTACTATTTTGCTTCTGAGGACTATCAGAGAACCAATATTTTTAAATATGACTTCAGTGGCTCCCTTTTTCACCTCTCCAGCTCTTAGAGTTGCATGTGACGCTGCCACCGCCGCTGCGGCTGCATGGACAGTAGTGGCGGCTTCGCCCATTAACGAACTATAAGAGCTTTTCACCTCGCCAAAGAGCTCCTGGCAGTGTGGCCGCATGGAGAGAAGTAACGGGAAAGCTCACGCAGCTGACGAGCGCGGAAGTTGAGTTCACACTTGCATCTTTCCAACTCCAAGGCTACTACGCGTTGGGCTGGGCGGGGCCGCACTGCGCAGGCGCTATGTTAAGCTAAGCTAAGCTACATGGCGCTACACTGGGCTGGGCTGGGCTGGGCTGGGCTAGGCTAGGCTATCCTGTCCTGTACCACATGATATGTTTTTCCATCCGTGAAATTTTTGCTCGGTGGAAAAATAGTGAAGGCGACCACACAGGGCTTTGTGTCTCTGTCTAGATAGGAGGAAGCCATCAGAGCAGCTGGTGGCGGAGGGAAAGCATTCCTTCAGACTTCGGCAAGAAGCAAGCCCCACTAGAGCACGTGCTTCCTTATACACAGACCTGTAATCCCGCAGCTGGATCTGTGCGTTACCTGTGTCTGTTGGTGCTGTGTTTTCTCTTTCATTTTGGCGAGCAGACATCGCGTGAGTTTAACTCCTTTTGGTGACATTGAGCACTGCACTTGTACCTCCAGGACTTTCCTGTCTTCCCAGAGGGAACTCCATTCACGTTAAACATTAAGGCAGGCTCCTCTCCTCCCCTGGTACCCTGGGAGCCCCCACTGTACTTTGCGTCACTCTGAATTGGCTGCTCTCAAAACTCTGTAAAGTGGAATATGGAAAGGGTGACCCTTCGTGCCCCGTTTATTTCCATAGCACAGCACAAGGCCGGCCAATACTGGTTTGCATCACGTGGCCATTGTTTCTGGAGTTACTGGTATTCCGTCGGGCACATGCACAGCCTGCTGCCACCCCTTCCTCTGCACGTGGACACTGGGGTCATTTTCTTCTTTTGGCTGCTGTGGGTAGTGCTGCTGTGAACATGGGCACACAAGGAGTTTTTTAAGTTCCTGCTTTCAGTTCTTTGAGCTTCTAACAGAAGTGGAATTCTGCGATTATATTTTGGTTCTCTCTTCAGCATTTGGCAGAACTTCCGCCCGCTCTCCACGGCAGCCTCACTGCTTCGCACTCCAGCGTGCTGCGCCTCCTAGCCTCCCCACCCCTCGAAGCCTGTGCAGCCCTCCAGGGCACAGCTGGGACTGCACCCCTTACTATGTAGCACCTAAGGCAACGGTGCTCCCGTAAAGGGCGCTGAGCCAAGGACTGGCCCTCTCTCTGTCATGGAGATTGTGAGGCTGAAGCTTCTGCTTCTCTAGGGTATTCACGAATACCTCGGCCTGGAATTCCTCTCCTTGTGCTCTTCCTCAACTTTTTTTTTTTTCCCTTTGCTGCTTGCGAACTCAAAAAGTAACCATGAAAATAGTGAGGCGCATGGCTGCAGAAAAGCAGCAGCAGCGCAGAGGGGCCCTCATCCCTCGGGGAGCGCAGTCTGCTTATCTCTGCAGGCGATCAACAAGGGCAGCTTTGGCCCGCGCAGGGGCAGTGCAAAGCGCAGCTGCAAAAAAACAACTCTTACCAAAGGGAGCCTTTTTCTTCTTAGTATCTAGTTAGACCCAGTGCCCGCCATTGTGATAGGGAAAGCGCTTCTCTGATATAGGGAAAAGCGTGCTCTAGGAAGAGCTGAAGGGTTTTTCCAGCTTTTATCCTCAAGATTTAGATTTAATTTCAAAATGTTTAGACATACCAAAAATATAAAAATAGACGAACTTCTCCAGCTAAGCACTAGGTCTCGGAAGGCCAGGGATGGCGCTTACATTTTAAGGAGACATAGGCTTGAACGCGGCGATGGGCTCTGTGCTACAGAAAGTTAGACCTCGGGGCAGGGAAGCTGCTCGAGGAGCCCTGTTGATTCTGGAGAATGAAACTCCCAGACCAAAGAACGGATTCTGGGAACAACAGACGTTAAGAGCAGAATATTTGTTGGGGGAAAGAAAGCTCCTGTCCTAGAGAGGGCCAGGAGGGGACCCGAGCAGGTTGTGCCGAAGCTATCTCCTCCAGGGATTTTTACAGAGGAAAACCATGCAGTGAGGCGGGTCTAAGGTGGAAAACATAGGAACGCGCTTAGGTGGGCATGGGGTGGGACAAAACTGTGGCCGACCAGTGCGGTTACAAGCAACGTGGCTCCGGTAGAGCTGATTACATCCAGGACCACATAAGGAAGCGAGTCCGTAGCAAGCAGACATGACTACCGGGCAGGGTCTCTTCCTGCTGGGGGTTGGGTTAGTGGCGTCCTGGCTCTTTCAAGGTGACTGATACCTGTTTAGAATGTCAGTCCCCGACGCCCATCCCCAGGGAAGTGTGTGGCCCCGTTTGCTTACTTGTGTCCTCCGGACCGGGGCCCACATGTGTCTCTTCCAAGTTGTGAAGTCACTTTGTCTTCCATCTTGTCTCTTTGGGGACCTGGCCCGGTCTGACTGCCTATGATATCTCTATCTAACTTAGTTGCCCGCAACAGGGAGAGTCCCCAGAGCTGCCTCGATGTGTCCCTGGGCTCTGCTCTGCGGCCGCGGTGCGGATCTGGGCTGGCGCTCCCCGCTGGGGAAGGCGTTGCTGCGCTGGGCCCCGCAGGCCCGGGCTGCGCTTGGGCTGGGTCCTGTCCGTCTCATTCTGGAGCTCTTCTCTCCTCTCTCCTCCTTTTGTCTTAGCCAGCAGCTGCTGCTCCTGCGCTCTAGAGAAACAGGGCGAGAGGGGTTCTCATGTTAGTAGGAGGAGCCGGGGGTCCCTTATGAAAGGTCTTGTCTCCTGAGAAGCTGTCCTTCCGTCACCTTTTCCTGACCGCCTGCAAGCTGATGCTAAGCCCGCACAGATCAGCGTCACTGAGACGGTAACGCCGGGCTGGGCTTTCAAAGAGAATGCCTGGCACCCTCTCGGAAATCGTTTCTCTGAACCGAGTGAGGTAACGGAGCGCCTGTGGAGCCGCTCCAGCTCCCGCGAGGGTGCTCACCCCTGGCTTATGGGCCTCTCTGTCGGGTGACCTGGCAGAATAGGAGCAGCGTGTTGGGGAGAGGCTGGCCTGCAGTCGTGCCCTTTCGTGAGGAAGTTGGCTAGCTCTGCCACCAGCACAGGCTCCTTGGTGTCCGCCTGGAGAGTGCCTGGCGGTACCGGGCCCAGGTTCAGGGCCGCACACCCGTCGGCATCCTTTCTCTTTGCTGTGGCATCAGGTCTACAATTCCCTCATGTGGTTCCCTATCCTGCCTGGCACTCCAGATCCTACCAAGTGAGTCCAAGGCCGGCCTGAAGTGCACAGCCAGACCCTGTCTAAAAAAAATAGTAAAATAAAATAAAAAGTTGTGGATCAGCTGGGCCATGGTGGCACACAGCTATCTATATAATGCAAGCACTTGGGGAAGCTGAGGCAGGAGGATCAGTGTGAGTTCAAGATCAGCCTAGGCTACAAAGAGTGAGCTCAAGGCCCACAAAAAGCGAGACCCTGTCACAAAAAGACAAATACAAACAAATAAAAGTTGCAAATTATCGGAAAATCAGTACCTAAGTGTCCTGGAGATGCCGCATTCATAAATGTTCTTGTGGTGATGCTAACCAGTGTTTGTGCCCCTTGGCCATACTTCACCGAGTGACTCCCTAGCTGCCGTATCTATAGACATAGTTTAGGGATCGGCAGTCGGATTTTAATACTGGAAAGGACACAAAGACTAGGTCACCACTGTCCCAAAAATCCATTTGAAATTACAGCACCTGAACATCTTAAATGCAACAGTGAAATCACGATTTTTCATCCACTGTTGTGTTTGGTGACCAACCCGATAGAACTAGGGGGCTTTTCTACCCAGATCAAATCAGTGTAATGAAAGGCTGGCCACCTGCTTTATAAAATCGAATGCAGTTCAGCCCTCTTGCGCATGGAAGGAACGTCACAGCACAGCCGTGTGACAGCTCCTGCACGAACTGCACGCATCTGAAACTCCTTCTCTCGGCCCACCACTATCAGGAGTCAGGTTAGCGTCAGAAAGTCGGCAATTTGGATACCTTTGGAAGAATTGGAAAGAAAATCATATATGTTTTTGTGTTAAGACAATGCTTTTCAAGTAGTTTGAGAAAATTGGCCGCAAATCAATTATAGCTACTATAAAGACATAAATTTTAAAAGCTTTCTAAGTTTAAATATTCCTGTTATGGCTAGCAAGGACTAAGTGCCTGCTTAGGCAAGTGCAGGGCCTGGGGTCCGGCCCACCACCACCACCGCCACCACTGCCACATGCTGCTACAGCCTGCCGCGAGGCATGCTGAGCTGGCCACCAAGTTGGAACACGGTGGTGTGTGCCTATAATCCCAGCACTGGAGAGGCTGAAGACAGGAGGATCACTATGAGGCCAAGCTGTGCAGTGAGACCCTGTACAGGAAATAAAATATCGCTGTCACTCTCGCATTAGGCCTGTGCAGAGCATTGTATGCGGTCAGATTTGAAAATCGTAGCTTCAGCTGATGTTAAATTAGGACCACAGTGGAAAAGAGTAAGCCTTCATTTGAATACATATTAGTGGCATTTTCTTAATCTTTCTGAATGAATAGAAATGTATGCAGTCCTTTCTTTCTACAACAGGGCCTTTGAATTTGTTTTTATCTAACATGAGAGAAGAAACAGCTCATTTTGCCACGGTCACAATAGGCAGTGACTCAGCAAGTGTAACTGAGTGTCCGGAGCCCACTGGCCCAGCGTCTGCAGGGACGGCCCACGGCTCCCTGCAGGCCTTTGTCCAGCTCAGCCTGGACACCGTGCTGTGCAGCCAACCCTCTGCCCAGCTCAGGGAGTCCAAGGCGCATCGCAAAGCAGCCAGCCTGCTTCTCTCTTACATTTTGTAATTCTTGCTTATGGCTATTTCAAGTGAATAAGCAAATCCTATGCATGGACTCAGAAATGTTGCTTTATCTTTTGTAAAATATTTAGCTGGTTTTTAATATATTTAGAGGCTCTACCCAGGTATAGTGGCACATGCCTATAATCCCAGCACTTGAGATGTGGAGTAAGGAGGACTGCTGTGAGTTCAAAGCCAGCCTGAGTTACATAGTTCAGGGGCAGCCTGACCTATCCAGTAAGACCTTGTCTCCATTAGACAGGCAGGCAGAGAGACAGACAGACAGACAGATAGACAGACAGACAGACAGACAGGACGTATTTAGAGTTTCTCCCACATTACATAAAAGCATGTTGAATATTTCCTGTACAAGATGGGCTGCTGGGTACCCCTTTCTTTTCATAATATCCAGCTGTCATCTCAACCCATTCGCAAGTTGAGACTACCAACAGGAAAACAAGACTTGGTCCCAGCCACTAAAAGTTCAATTTTCCCAGGATCTCAGGTTTAACAAGAATAAATCTGAGACATCTCTATTTTTTTTCTTCTCTATTTTGTGTTGACGGATACATTCAGTGGACCTATTTTGAAATGGTCCCTTGCTTAACGCCAGATCAATAGCCCTGGAATCGGAAAGCTGAGGAGGGTCACTTGTAGGACCATAAACAGGCCCCTCTTTTGTGAATGAAGACATGGTCTGCTACTCCATGACAGTTCTACAGAAGTTTTTCCTTTTTCCCCTCTCATGGGATCCTTTCAGAGGTCATTTCCCAAAGAGCTAAACAAAACTTGCTACTGCTTCCTTGGTTACTTAAATTTTTATTTATTTATTTTTGCGGAACCAGGGTTTGAACTCATGACCTTGTACTTGCCAGGCAGGCATTTGTGCCATGGAGCTATCTCCCCAGGCCCCTTGATTTCTTTAACCAGTAGAAGGAAGTATAAGTGAATGTATTCTCCAACAGAACTTCCAATTTATTCATAACTCCAAAGGTGAGGACATTTTTTGATAAGATCAAAGTTACATCTCACACCACACCTACTGTTGTCAAAACCAGAGAAGCTTAGATGGCTCTGAGCCTTTGCAAACCTGGCCCTCCATTGACAGCAGCGGAGGACAACTGGTATCCGGTGGGCTAGATCACCGTGGCACCTCGACAACTTCAGGCACACTTAACAAAGAGGCTGAGCAAATGCTTCCTGCTGCCCATGACTCTATGCCTGCCATAATCAGTACAATTGGTTTGGGCATCTTGGAGACCACGAAATGGAAAAGTTGAAGATTGAATGTCCTAGAAATTCTAAGACACTTCAAAAGCTCTCATGTTCTAAGCAAGGCACTGAGCCTCTTTTTTATATATGATTGTATCAAATACTTATAAGTGTACAAAACAGTTCTTCTGTAACATCAGAAAATTGAGAGTATGATGTACCCCAGTAAGCAGCTAGAGGTGGCCACATGCAGGCTGTCACTTGTTCCCACGAGGTCATTCTGTCCTCTGTGGCAACACGGGCTGATACATCCTGTGAGCTTTAGGACTTTACAACACCCAGATTGCTCGTAGAAGGAGTCGCTCCAGGGAAGTAAGCGGCCAAGACAGGACTGCGTTGGTGAAACACTGCAGCCCAACCCTTGCCATAAACGCCACTTTTCAGGACAGGGAGATGACGGTAAGGCTCGTGGTGCCTCTGGAGATTGGGTCAAGACTCCACCTATTTGGTAATACAGTTTAAAAACACTTATTTTTTCAAAAACTGATTTTTGTTATTCTGTTCATGTGCGGGTCCTGTGGCTTGCACCTCCTCGTGGTCTACTCTGGGACTAACAGCTTCTGGCTTCGTATTGGTCTAAATGCTGCACACATGTGCTGGAACCATCTGGATGGAAGTGGGAGGTGTTTTGCAGCTGGCGTTTCCATGAACTCTGTTTTTGGTCGGTTCTGTTCAGGTTTTACTCTAGACAGCCAAGATAGACAGCTACAATAAGGCAGGAGAGGCCCAGGAAGACAAAGCCATGAGAATGTGAATCGAGGGCATCTTGGGCAGAGTCAGAAGCACGGTGCCCATGGCACCGTCCAGGGGCTTCAAGTGAATGGGAAATCGTATGCATGGGGAAGTAGCAAGGTATGGACTGGAACCAAGGAACAGCCAGGCTCCGCTGGCTTCAGGTCCCAGAGGCCTAAGCCAACACAGCAGGGCGACTGCTTGGGGACATACACACAGCTCTGGTCCCCTTCCTCTTCCTTCTTCTCTGCCTCAGTACACACAATAGCAGGACACTGAGGCCTCTGGGTATTTACTTCAGATAGCATCTACCCCTGGAAAGGAAAGTTCTGTTGTATGTAGAGTTCTGTCAAATTCTTAGCCCTAGCTGGAATTTGGGACTCTTTGGGTGTGTGCGCCCTTCCACCGAGTCTCAGAGCTCCCTGGGCACAGGAGCTGCAGTGCTCACGGTGGAAGGCTGCCTTGTGCTGACTTACTAAACAGACGCATGCCCCTGAGCTCCACATTCGTGCCAGGCAGAAGACCAGCTGCTGTCCTTTCCTCTCAACAAAAGGCTCTTGTGTTTAAAGAAAAACTCTGTACTGCTATGTACCCGGCAGCAGGGGGGAGCCTGAAGAGCGTTGCCGAGGTACACCGTGACATCACCACAGTCACAAAGAATTACAGTGCATGCCACACGAAGTCAGGCTGACTTCAACGCTTTCCCCTGGGGCACTCCATGGTCTGAGAGGCAGCGGCAAGGCCAGAGGGCAGGCCTTTGTATAATCCTGCTTCACAGTCTGCAGACACCCTAATTTGGGAAGCAGGGGAGGGAGAAGTCGGCCTGCTGGAGAACGGCCCCCCACCATCTGCGAAGAGTGAACTCCAGTGCCTGTCGGCTCGAATATCCACACAAGGCTGACTCTTTAGAGTTCTGCTAGAGACTACTAGATAAGCAAGTTTAACTGAACACAGTCTGCAAAAGAAAGTAATCACTCATAGGTTTGGCCATAAATTTATTCAAGAATTTGCTCAGGACCCTCAGATAAGTAGCGCAGGTGCAAGCAAATCAGACTGGAACACCTGGAGGTTGAAGCTCGTGCTGCACCTAAGCCCCTCGTCTTCCTCTTTCCTTTTTGCAACGTTTATCCCAGTGCTGGGTGGATTTGATTCCTGAAACTCCACAGAGGCAGCCCAGGGAACGTTCTTGAACCTGTGTGATATCGAATAAGCATAGCGCTCTGTCCCTCTGCTGTCTCGTGCCTCTAGCGCCGGCATCACCCTTTTTGTCCGGGGTCTGCGGAGGGACACAGCGTTCAATGATGGCAGAGTCGCCTCCCTCATTCAGGAGGCACAGGAGGTCTCGATCATAGATAGGGAAGAATCTGCCCCTCAGAGGCAGCCACCAGGGCTGTCTCCAGATGAGGAAGAGCTCGGCCTTTCAGAAGAATATCTGGCAAAATGAGCCAGACAGATGAGGTCAGAGAGGCGACTTGTGAGCTAGGACCTTGAGGGCCACCATAGGTCTCTGGTGCGTGCCCCTTAGTCTAGGATGACGAGCTCCAGAGGAGGACTTGCGGCATGGGGAGGGCCAAGAGGCATGGAAGCTGTCGTGGCACGCGTGCTCCCTCAGGTCGCGCCCAGCTGCTCTACTGCAACCGAGGCCACGTTGTCTGTCTTCTAGGAATGCAATCTCGCACTGGCTTTGACTTTTCTAAATCTCAAGCTCATTTTGTAAAATACACAGGATTTTAGTTACTTTTCAGGATTATCATAAGAACAGTAACTAAGCCGTATAGGATCTACTTAGCAAACTCCAGTGTGTCTTTCCCCTGCCTTTCCTTCTGGTAGCCCTCGTGCTGGACTCCTCAGGGCCTTGCTCCCTGGCTACGTTCATGTTTGGAGGAAATGGTCTGATCCCATTTTCTGTGGGTCCAGACGGTACCTCGACTTCTGTGTGCTCCCCACAGCACTGTGGCCAGCCTACGAGGCTCAGGCTAAGCTGGTTTGGCTTGGGCGATGTCACCAGCTTCGAGGGTGACTCCTCCCGATGGTACTTGAGCCTTACATATAGGACTACACAAGTGGCTCTCAACTTTGTGACACAAAGGCATCTGTTATAATTTTTTTTTTTCTAGGGACCTTGTGTATTGGAAGTTTCCATCTATTCAAAACATTGCAAGTCATAAGTAATAATTTGTTTTCCCATTTTATGACTTGAAGACTTCAGTGTGTAATTTAAAAAGCAAATGCAGCAACGACTAGCACTCAGCTTGTTCACGGAGCAATGAGGTGCGAGTCTTGGAGGCCCAGTGTGGGTTTACTGCAGGCGACTGAACTTCCACTAGGCTTCTGGAAACAGCACAGCTCCAGGGCCACTGATGGCACCACGGTGAGAAGCTAGGGGTCCTACGCTCCCATAGTGGAAACTCAAGCTGCACACCGCGGGAACAAGTGTGTAAAGGAGGAAATCTGGGTACCCAGAGCAAATGGCAGAGAGGGGAGGGGGTCAGTGTGTGCGTGTGCGTGGGTATATGACCCTGTAGACCACAGGTTTAGGTGCCAAGTGGCCGCTGCCTCTCACACGTCATGCGTGCTCCCAGACCCCTCAGGAAACACGCAGCTGTCTGTGCATCCCCAAGCCCATGTGTAGCTCTGGTCGTGTCGGTCCTTTTTATTCTTAATGTATTTGGTTGTTGCAGGGTCTCACTGTGCAGCTCATATCATGGTGATCCTCCTGCTTTCAGCCTCCCCAGAGCTGGGATTACAGGCGTGTACCTCTACACCTGGACTCTGTGGCTGGGGGGGGGGGGGGCTGCAGCCGGTGGTCCTTTGCCGGGGATGGAACCGCAGTCCCTGTGGTCATGTTGGTCTTGATAAGAACATTCAACTTCATTATCATTAGTCACCTTTGGTAGATAACTACCTGTATAATAGATCTTTACAATGGTTATTAACCCACTAAGCCCTCTTCAAAATGGAATTTTTTAAATGTGTTCTAAGCAAGATTTTAATTTCAGAATAACTTTTTTTTTAAGAATTTTTTTTTTCATGTTTTAGAACCTTTGTTTATTCACTCATTTTTATGACCAGCTCAGCCCGCCCCAAGGGCAGGGCTGGTGTAGCATGTGGTGCGGGTGATCGAACCCTGGTCCCTGAAGCCACCCAAGCTTTCCCAAGCAGGCGCTTTAGACCACTGAGCCATCCCGCTGGGCCCATAATTTTAAATTTAAGGAAAAATTCTCATATGTTCCAGATGGAGCGGTTGTGCTATGTCTCACCAGCCCTTCAACCTTGCGGGAGCCACCTTCTGTGCACCTCGAGGTTGTAATCTGCACTCGAAATCACTCGCTCTTACATAATATTAGTAGACAAATGGTATTTGTGCCACAATGGTTTAATCCTGGATGATTTGGGTTAGATTCTTAAAATGTGCTTTTATCAAATACACTTGGACTCTTAGGCTTCATCAAGGTTATGAAGGGCCAGCTCTTTAAAACTTATTTCTATTTGCTCAGATGTTATTGATAGACTGTTACACAGCATTGTCTTGGGGAAGACTTGTAGGAAATGCATATCTAGATTTTGGTAATTGGGTAATTAGGGCTCCCTTGCACCATAATTCATTTATCACACAGGTATTTAGTGCTGAAAGGATTTAGTAGATGCCCTTTTCTTGACTTCTATGATGACTGCCTTTTTTACATTCTAGGAAACTTAAATACGGCTACATGACACCCCATTCCCCATCTCACGAATGTATAGGTCTAACGGTGTGTACTGTGTGTGGTACAGCCCATGAAGGGCTATATTTTTCTCTTTCTTACCCTTATTTTTCTCTGTGCTCTACCTACTCATTTTAAAATGTACCTTCTGATATCAAATGTGTAGTTTTTTTTTTGTTTTGTTTTGTTTGTTTGTTTTAAAAAAAGGTCACTGAACAAATTAGTGAATATCCAGAGGCAGGCTTGGAGACGCACTACCTCCTTTACTCACATAATGAGAATAGGAGGCCTAGCGTATGCAAGCGCACGTTGTGATCCATGCAGTGCTGTATGGATTAAACGACTATGCGTAAGGCCGGCGAGGACCAGATTTGCACAGTTTAGTTCTCGACAGTTGCCTTTCCTGGTGCTGAAATAGAGGGATTTGAAGGTATCTTACCTCATAGTGTTGGATCAGAAAGGCCTGATATCGCTGGCTCAGCATGCGGTACCAGAGGCTGAGGGCTTTCCGGGAAGCCACTTGAAATGGATGCCGGAGAAACCCACCTAAGCGTGCTGGCCTGTGGTATGGAGCCTGCTGATGGAGGGTTTCTGCTCACCTTCTGCAGATTGTTAGTGTGCTGCTCTTTCTTTGTTTTTTGGCTTCTAGTAAAGATATTTTCTATGCAGATTTAAATGTCTAGATAACTCCAGTGTTATATTTTGCCTTCCCTTTTCTACTAGTTTTACAAAGTGAAGAGAGAGACTCTTATCAGTGTCTGCTGCAGGCCTCAGGCCTGATATCTACACAGCATGTTGAAAATCTGTGCGCCAGCTTGGATTGGATGCTAGAGATGTCAGCTTTTGCTTAACGCATTCCTGCAGGTGTGAGTCACACGGGGCACAGGCATAGCTGTCTCACAGGGTGGCTTGGACCACTGGGGGTACAGATGGACCTAATCACCTTCATCCGTCTTTTTACTAACAAAATGAATAAAAAGCTGCAACATGAACGAGGCATTCATGTACCGCGGTTGCTCAAGCCACCCAGCAGTGGCGCATACAAATTGGAGCCCTGCATGAATGTGTTAAGATTGCCCTGCCCACTAGCAAACCCTGAGGAATAAAGAAAAGGCAGCAGTGATAAGTATATGTTCTATTAAAAAGGAAGGCAGAAGGTTATGCGTCCATGTACATGCATGTAAGCACACAATGGATGCTCCTGCATTGTGTTTTGTTTTGTTTTTTAATGTATTTGGTACAGGGTCTCACTATGCAGCTGGGACTCGTAGTGCTCCTCCTGTTTCCAGCCTCCCCAGCGCTGAGATGGCAGGCGTGCGCCACCACACTCAGACTCGTCACTGGCTCAGTGTGCCTCAGGCTGGGGCGGCCCTCTGTGATTGTTTAAATAAAATCTGCCTCCCTCGCTACACTATACATCCATGGGGCGGGGGTAGCCCACTCACGCTTTCTGGATTCACCATGGAGCTTTGCTCCCAGCACAGCGTCTGGCCTGGGCAAGGCCTTCGTACGTGCTGCTTAGCTGATGCTGCCAGCATCCACCTTGTGCTCAAGGCACAAGCGCAAGCACAGAACCGGGCAGTTCTTATGTAGGTCCCTGGGCAGCTAGGAATGTGAAGGTGCTTTTGTCCTAGTGATGCAGAGGTTCAGCAAAGAAGCCTTAAGCCACCATGTTCTTGGCTCAGCACGGGAGAAGCTTGGCTGGATTCAGATCGGGCCCCACCCGACCCCTGGGCAGGCGGAGGGGACCCTGCTGCCCAAGGAAGCAAATCCTCCCTTGCTCCCCGATTTAGAACTCGAAGCCACACTTTCCTGTCATCTTGCATTTCAAAAAATAC
>PVJA010021061.1:0-36110 GCA_004027025.1 Myocastor coypus | reverse complement strand
TGCAGTTGAGGCTGACCTTGAGCTCACTTTTGTAGCCCAGGCTGGTCTCGAACTCACACCAATCCTCCTGCCTCAGCCTCCCGAGTGCTGGGATTACAGGCGTGCGCCACCACACCCGGCTTGCCTTTTGTTCTTTCACGCTCTCCAGGTTCGGTATTTAATGCACTCTGATTAAAGTTTCAGAATTGAACCACTGTAGAGACAGGGTAAGTGCCAGGGCTTTAATCTGTATTTTTTTCCTTTGGTTGTATTTCTCTGCATAGACCAATGTTTCCCTCAGTCACAACGCACTGCATATTTCTGACATTAGAAAACCACATTCTTCCACCTTGCATCAGAAGATTCGAACATTTTTAAGGTTTGAGCTAAATTATAGGTTTTAAATCTTACTTGTACAAACTGAATTCTATAGAAAAATGTCATTTTGATAATGCCTTGATCAAAAACACAAGTCATGACCCTAAATTATTCTACAAAGGACAAGAATATCATTCTAACACACACCACCTATGCACTATCACTGTATAAACACATTTATAAGATAAATGTCAATCAAATATCCAGATTGAAAGATTTAATGTTCATAGTGAAAAGCATGTATTTGGATTAAACTATACTTTTGTTGCTAGACAGATACAGAAGTGAAAATCCCTTTACTGGGATAAATGATGGATAGATAGATAGATAGATAGATAGATAGATAGATGATAGATAGATAGTAGATAGATCATAGACATACATACATACATACATAAATACATACTGACATACATACATACATACATACTGACAATGTAGTCACTATGTAAGTGCTGATGAGGCCAGGAGCTAAAACTCAAAGTGCAGTGACCTGCGATTTCACCAAAACAGTAGAGCCCATTGCTGGTACTTTACAGAAAGTCAGTCATCACACAGCATAATATGAATTTTCTAGTTATCAAAAAAAAATCATTTCAAATTTTGAAATAATATTCAGATCAGTATTTTGCAGCTGGGCAAATGGTCCACACAATGCAAACATGTCAACCTTGTCCACATGCACAGAAGATTTTATCGGACAGAGCTGGGGACTGCACTAGCAGCCCTGATAAGAGACGTCAAGCAAGAACCCAGGACTCTCTGGCTCCAAGTCAGTCTTGGGTTCAATCAAATGTCACTTGGTAATTTGGGTTTCTATTTAAAGCCTAGGCTTTACTGTAGGAATCAAATTATATTCTTTGTCCAAATAACAAGGATATCCTAGTCTAAAATGTTATTTAAAATTCACCAGATAAGAAATCAATTTTGCACAGTATTTTCTATTATCATACATCTAAGTCTCCTTTTGACAACTGCTACTATATAAAGCAAGATTTTATATATATATATATATATATATATATATATATATATATATAATTTTTTCAAAACTCATGAGTATGGTACATTAATCTTGGGCCTCCATGTATCAGTCCCCAAATTTGTACAGTATCCAGAAATAAATCTAAAGGACTGAACTATATTCATAAAAGCTTACAGATTTAACAAAAAGAAAGTGTATTCATCCTTCACATTATGCAGCCAAGCAACATGATTTTTAAGCTTAAGAGTATTAAGTATTACACGCGTGGGGATTTACTGTAGAAATGCCCATTAGAAAATGCATTGCCTTTTCAGGTGGATGCTTTGTCTTTCTTCAGGTTTTACTTTTTATTAGTGAGTGTTTGTGGTCGGTAAAGATCATGCAGGGACCGGCACAGCACAGGCAGCGGGCACGGTGCTCCCTGCACCCACTCTGTCCTCCAGTGCTGCCCTCCCCTCCCCCACATCTGTTTGTGCTGCTCTCGTTTACAACAGATCCATCAAACCTTAGCCACAGTCCAGCGCTGCACACCTCACGCTGGGTGCAGCTTGGCTTATCTCACTTTATTGGCACTTTTTTCTATATCACATTTTCAAAAAAGAAGAATTTGCTAGATTCATCTAACCACCCACGCCCAAGTCCACAAGCAAAAATTCTAATATATTGTCTTTAAGTTTCATTAGAAAATTCTGTCTTCCTTTGCAGCCCGGCGATGGTGACTGAGTGGTTCCCTGGCCACCATGTTTACACCTTGAGTAATCCTCTGTCTATTCAGTCTCTGCTTCTGGGAAGGCCAACGCTACCACGACAGAGCCGCATGGCCAAAGGGAAATAATGATGAGTATGTGTAGTGATGTTCATATTGCAGGGCCTGCCTTGCACCCAATATATCAATCAATCAATATCTGCATCACAGTCCTAGCGATCTTAGTTTACTGCATGTGTCAGTGAGCATGCATCGCAGAGCAAAGGAGCACAAATTTTGAAGATAGAACATCCAGTAGTGACACCCCACGGAGCCCCAGTTTGTTTGTTTGTTTGTTTGTTTTTGTTTTTGTTTTTGTTTTTTGTCTTTTTGAGACAGGGTCTCACTGTGCAGTTCGGGCTGGCCTTGAGCTCACTTTTGTAGCCCAGGTTGGTCTCAAACTCGCACTGATCCTCCTGCCTCAGCCTCCCAAGTGCTGGGATTCCAGGCGTGCGCCACCACGCCCAGCAAGCCCCACTTTTGAACAATAAAAATAAAGCACAATGCGTAGCTGTAGCTGGAACTTACAGATAAGGTAGTCCGCATTGATGCTAACGTATTCCTATGGAGTAAGGAAGCCTGGGCTTTGAAGACAGCTAGCACAATCCATAACTCACTTAACAAACCCAGGGAAGGGGAACCAGCTCAGGCACTGTGCCAGTCGACATGTCCCGTGCCACAAACACAATCTCAACTATCTATCCTGCTGGGGAGGGGCCTTTCTTGGGAATGTCAAATGAAGTGATCTATAATTTAGAAAGTGTTTTTATAGAAATGAGTTAAACAATGTAATAACTACTTTATGATTTACATATAGCTTATTGTTGTCAATTTAAATTCTTTGTAAACTGTCATATCAGATTTCAAGTTTAAAATATCACGAAGCAAAATTTTCAGTATAAAAATATTTAGCTGTCTTTCAAGAACTGGATTTGACATACTTCTTAAATGATTACATTTCGATAAACAATAAAGAAGACAATAGCTTCTTGAAAACACTGAAAGCAATAATTCTAATCACTTATTTCAGAGACACTGTATCAGGCCTCAAAGCGAGGCATGAAAAACAGCGTGAAGGGCTGAGAAATGGATGAGTATGCGTTTGTAATTAGGTAACTGGTTACCAGCCTCATTCTACGTTTTCCACAGAGCTACGACTGGGTGTTAGTCACATCATCTATTACATTAAGAGTGCACGGAAAGAAGTTCTAAACAAAGAAACTGTACTTCCTAATAAGGAAAAATTTCCAATTGACGAATGTTACTAAGGTTCAGATGGTTCAACAAAGCACGACGTCCTAAGGTATGTGTGAAAATTTAATTACTGATACTATATTTTGCATAACATTAGCTTTTTACATTTTTTAGAGATTTTGCAGTTTAATAAATAAGCTAACAGTTGGATACATTGGGTGCAAGGGCGAAACCCCTAGACATAATGCTTGAGAAATTTGCCTATCACCTACTTACCTTTAAAATAGATCTTAGCTACAGTATACGTTAGCATCTGGAATAAAAACTTATAAATTCAGCTGTTTACATAAATTCAAGTTCCTTAAAATGAAGGCATTAAGTAAGTAGTATGTGGATTGTAGAGTTAAAATCCTCGCTTATTCTGGGAAAGTTTCTATCGAAAATAACCAAAAAGCAAATATCACTTAATTGCCCAAATTCATTAAGCAGTAATTTTTTTTCTTCAATTTTATGTATCTGGGACAAGTCTCACTACACAGCTCAAACTCATAGTGATCCTCCTGTTACAAGCCTCCCCACCGCTGGGATTACAGGTGTGTGCCACCATGCACGGGTGCGTGACCAGCTCAACACGCCCAGGGGTGCAGCTGGCATAGCATGTGCCGGGCACCGAACCTTTGTCCCTGTGCTTGCCTGAGCAAGCATTTATTCCTCTGAGCTATCTTGCTGGCCCCAGTGAATTTCATAAACATGAAAATTCATGGGTTTAAACAATATGTTTAATTGTTTGATCAACCTTATATACCTATATGTATTAATCTAAACTGATCTGATGATGAAAATATGTAATATAACCATTGTTAAATTTAAACAATAAAAAAATTGAAAAAAAAATAAAGAAAACACTAAAAAAAAAAAGAAAATTCATTGGTTTTATTGTGCCTCATCTATTATCATCTAAAATAAATTATAGTAATTTTAAAAAAGGATTTATCTAGAATATTTGTTATTTCTTTTGATTAATCCTAAAATTACTATATTAATATCCAATAACATGCTAACCAAGAGAAGTTATTTCCTAGGTAAAAAGTATTTCCGATTTCCTCATTGAACATTAGCTGAGCTGAACCAAACTGAGGACCTTTAATTGGCTCCCCATAGAGCCGCTTCTGCACTTGGGAAGCAGTTCTCTCAGAGCTCGCGTTTATGAACACAGCACTGAGGGCTGCAATGCCCCAGTGTATTAGCGATATCATGAGATTTGCAGCTAAGCTACAAATAATCACGAAATTGGAAAGTTGAGTCACTTTTCCTGCTCTGATCAAAATTATTAATTCCAACATCTGTCCATCTACATATAAGTTGGAAAGCCGTTTATTACTTTTTTTCTCAATACTACTTTGGCATAGAAACAAAGAAGTTGACAGATAATTTAATTTATCATGAATCTGAGACATAATTGCTGACATCCTGACTCTACATACAAACTGGAATGGAAGCAAAGCATTGCTCCAATAAATTATAAGAGTGGATGTAATAGTAAATTTAATTCAGTGCATTGTTGTTTGTTCAGTGTCAATTTTAATAGCAAAAAAACTTCCATCTAAAATTTATATTTTGATCTTTTAATTTTAATTTTGCAAGGAGTAGAATGTGTTTACCCACTTAGTGCACCTGATAGCAAGGCAGGGAGACTCTGGGATAAATTTCCAAATTCTCTGCCTATTCCTGTTTGAGCTGTATATGCTCCCTGCACTGAGGCTGAGACCACCCTACCCTGCTCTAAACCATTAGTATGTGACAAAAGTTGGGGCATTCCTCTGACGGTTCTGTAACGTAACTGCGCCTTCCTTACTGCCAGCCTACCTACCGCCTTGCTAGAGTCGATGTAGTAAATCTTGTTATTGGGAAGGTTCACTGGGCAAAGAACTGAAACTGGCCTTAGCCGAGCAGGCAACCGGGACTGTAAACCCCAGCCCAGCAGCCCCTCCCGCATGAATTTTGCAATCCCCATGTGAAGCTGAAGGTCAATCTTGCCTCACTGAGTAATCAGCAGATACCCTGACCTCAGAGACAGCTTCATGAGAAAATAAAGACCTCAACTCAATCTAAACCAGGGCTGGACTTCAACTCCCTAAATATGTGTAGATTTAGATTTTTCACTTTTATGGCTTGTTAGTAAGCAGTAAACTGCTCAAAGAAAAATTTACTTTCTTATTTTGCAGGGCCGGGGTTTGAACTGACGACCTTGCACTTCTGGCAAGTCACTTGTGCCACGGAGCTATCTCTCCAGCGCCTCCCCTTTTTTGAGTGTAATTTTATTTTATTTTTACTGTTTTGACATAGTATCATTTTTATAACAATGTGACATTTTCAAAAACACAACAGTAGTGCATTTCCAATAATTGATACAATGCAGATTGCTATCCTCATAGCAGTTATACAGAGCACAGGGTGTAGACATGACAACTTTTCTCATCAATGTTGATACAAAAAAATTATTCTCATTGAACTAAGAGAAAATAGTTGTATACATAATCCAACGTTCCATAATCGCAATGGGTTATTGGCAGAACTGGCAATGTTGGACGCGGTTCATTGAAGCCTTTTACAGCTCAGCATACTAATCTAGCTTTCTGTTTTATGTCTCATGGCTAAAATTTTCTGCTGGGTGGTTAAGGGCAAGTTAAAACTAGACCTGTATAACAAAACATGTAACTTTTGTATTTCCCAAGGTTAGTCAAATCCCCTCAGGATTCACTTTGGTACCATGTACAGTGCTGTGTAGAACTGTTGTCAGCATCAGCCATCTGGATGAGTCACAACCATTGTGTGACGAGTTTGCTCTCTGTGAAAGTCTGAGAGAATGTTTTCTCTCTAGGTGACTCTCCTATGGCACACAAACCTTAATGCCAGTTATTATATGTGTGTCCATTCAGTGGATAAAGATTCCCTGCAAGGTTTCTTAAAGCAGTGGTTCTTGCCAAAAAAAAAAAAAAAAACAGTCAGCAGCCGCTAAAGATCACAAGATGTTAAATACATTTTCCTCCTCATCATAATGGGACTAGCCGCGATTGACTCTTTAGTATAAAATTAATTCTTAATGTTGATAAAAAGCTGTCAATTAAATCTATGAGTTCAGTTGGTCTTGGATCAATAGACAATATCAATACTCTGATCAATCTTCCCACTGTTTCAGTTGCCCAAATTAAGCATATGACTGAGCATGCCACTACCTCATCGATATTTCTGTTAATCAGCTTAAGCATAATAAAGTGCTACATGGAATAGTCTTGCAATTTCAAAACTGTTCAGATTAAGCGTTCACTCTGAGACATTAGGTATACAGAACCCAGTTAGATACTGTAAGAGTAACGTGTCACATTTCAATGTTACTTTTTTATTGTTATTTTTCTGCCTCTCACCGTGGTATATCTCCCTAATGACTAACTGGAGCAACCCTCCTGTCTTTGTTCTATTAGTACTGCTAACAGTATGTGTAGTTCACAGTGATGTTCTTGGGGAATGGGTACTTGCACATAATACAATTTATTCCATTTTTGAAATCCCTTTCCCTTTTCTCCCCTCCGCTTTTCTTCCTCCTCTGAGCCCCGTTTCTGCTCCTCTTGATATCATCAACATCAGCTGATGCTTGTAACACACAATGTCTGCATTCGCCGAGGTCATCAGGTGTCTGCACCCGGCCCATGTGCTTCCGTCTGCCCGCCCTTCCCCGCTCGCTCCGGCCCTTCCGCATTTGCAGGGATCCGTCCCCTTGGCTCCTTGTGCCCACCCTTTATTGTACTTTTGTGTTTTTGCTTAAATACCATGTAGTGCCGCTCATTTAAATTAGGTGAAGTCCAAGCCACTTTGTCTTTTTTTTTTTTTTAAAGTTCAATCTCGCTATTATAAATATGGCAAGAATATTGTCACACCAAGTCTTCAAAATTGTAGGATCAATTTTGAAGAATTTCTATTGCACTTGGAAATATAAGTGCCCTAAGTCATGCTGTTCCTAAAATGACTTTTATCAACTGATTTAAACTTGCTAAAAATGTCGGGAAAAAAACAATACAGCAAAAACTATTCTACTTTGTCATCTGAGGTAATTAAAATGTATTTAAAGAGGAGCATTTTGCTTAAAATAAAAGCCGAACATGAAGTAGACAAGTGAAGATGTCTTTGTGGAAATAAGCACACACCTGAGAGGATAGCAAGGAGGAGGTGAAAACGCGGCCCATCCTTGAATGAATTAGCAGGGGCGGCCAGCTTCTCGGTGCACAGTGTGAGACAGCGAACGCACAGAAGAGCGCGTTCCCAGGCCAGGCACTCTGGAAGTTCCTTCTGATAAATGCCTTCTCGTTATTTTTCCCTGAACAGCCAGTTGGATGTTATTGCCGGAATGGGAACCCAAACAGAGCAAAAATAATCGATCCAAAACAAGAAATCACAAATTGATGTAGAAAATCAATCTTTCTCTTTAGAGCCAACTCCTTCCAACCAGGACAAAGAGAAGAGTAATACTTCCTGTCGTCAGTGTGAGCTGTGGGCTAAGGTGGGAGATGGCCCTGTTACTTAGTGTCTGGGGTGGTTTTCATAGATGTTCTAAGGCTAGAAAAGAGTCTATGATGAGAGGAGCAGTTTTCGAAATAATGACGGTGCCGAACACAAGAAATATTGTTATGGTTTGTGAAAGATACCGGAAGATGAGCCATGACTCTTCTAGTCTGTAATATTACTTCAGAGTCTGAAATACCAAGCTGAGCATGCCATGATTTGGCAAGGCAGGGGGAGGGTGACACACAATGCCGCTGAGAAGTGTTCTCGAGTCCTTTCCTCGCCTCCTGTCACTGCCTCTCCCCTCCCCTTCCCTCCCTTTTGCTTCCTTTCCTTTCTTTTCCCTTCCTCTTCCTTCTTTTCTTCTTTCTTTATTTCCTCTCTTTCAGTATCTACCTTGTTCTTCAGGGTTCACAGTACATAAGGGACATTACATTGCTTGAAATTTTTCTAAAGAAGGAAAACATCCAGTCTCAGCACGTTAATGTATATCTCGTTCATTTTTCACCTAGCTGTGGTAGAGTACAATCCTTAGTATATTGGTATCTCTGTCGCCTCCAGGGTTATGGTTTGTGTCTAGCTGCCCCCCCAAAGCCTCACGCAGTCATGAGGCAGGAACTTCTAGAGTGTGAGACTAACTCATGATCCGCTGGGATTGTGTGTCTTAGCACTGTGGTGATTATGGATCTTTGTACTGCTGGGATTATGGGTGTGTGTACCTTCCCCAGCTCGGGGCAATAGCCTGAATGTTCTATACGAGAGACAGAGAAACAGACTCTACTGCTCTCTGGCACCCTCTGTCACCGTGTTGTTGCTGTCGCACCGCCATGAACTGCTGCTCTCTGCCCTGTTCCACTCAGCCTTGGAGGCAGCCAAATATGGACTGAAACATCCAGTACCTGTAAGCTGAATAAATCTTTCCTTCCTTCATTTTGGGTGTTGAGTATTTATTCCAGTAACAAGAGAGGAGTAACTGAGACATTCAGAGAGAAGCGTGAAAACTGACTTCTAGCATTTATTTTTGGATCCCATGTAAAAATTTTCTAAGTGATTTCCACTTGTGATTCAAACAAATAATCATCTTTATCCTTACAACTGTGCATTCTTATTTGTAAAGACATTATTTGTGGGTATTATTAGACAGACAGGCAGCCAAAGAAACAAATATTTCAATTTAGAGCTCATGGGAAGCCTCAATGCATGACAAAAGCTGTAAGAGATTGTATATGTTTGATAATTTGCATTATATGGATGAACCCATTGCTAAAAGTCAAATAAGAATTGTCTGTATTTTTCTTTATTTAATTCAACTTCATTAATCAAATAAAATATATTTCTTTACATTTTCCAACCTCAAAACATTTCTGTGTCGCCTCCTGCAAGACCACCAAGTAAATACACGCTTACAGACTGCCTGGTGCCTGCTAAGAATATCTGTCAACTGCAAGACACCTATAGGTTGTAAATAAAAGCATGAGGATGTGCTAGCCATAAAAATGGAGCATTTTAATATGCTAGCAGAGGTTAATATTTTATTCAGCTAAATCCCAATGTCTTCAACTGTTTTACAATTCTTCACTTCTTTGTATTTTCTTCACTGTAACTTCAGTGTAAATACTCTGGCTGAGGAGAGAGCTCGGTGCTCTAAGTGCCTGCCTGACAAGAGCAAGGACCCAGGTTCCACCCCTAATGCGTGCCACCCCAGAACTCTGGGCATGCTGTGTTGACCATCAGAACCCTTTCCCTGCCTGTAATTCCAGTGCTGGGGAGCCTGAGGCAAGAGGATGGCTACGAGTCCAAGCTGTGTAGCAAGATCCTGTAGGAAATAAATAGGTACACAAATAAAAGATTTTTTTAAAAAATTCTCGTTCAAGTAACTGCCGCGTATTAGACTGTGAGCTACCCAGGTGAGTCCCGTCTCTCAGCTCTGCGCCTCACGCCTGAGGGATGCATGCGGCTCAGAGGCGGGACGTGGTCGATGTTTGTGCGTGAAAGCACGAGAATCAGGCTTGTGTCACCATTTTCACCACACAGGCTGGGACCTCGCTGATCCTCAAGATCTTCTGTCACGTTTGGGCAGTGGGTCTCCCAGCTGGGCAACCCTGTCCCTATAAACCAAGCCAGAACTTCCTGTTCTATTCTGTACTTGGTGAACAGAAGTCACTGAATGTGTTGGGAAAGGGCATTAGGGTGGAAGCCTGATGCTTGCAATGAGCTGCAACCTTTTAGTTTTCTTTTATCTATTTATTTTTTGGTGGTGGAAGGGCTGGCTCAGACTGCTTTAAGGCTGGATCTGAGGATTAAACCTCCATCCCCTGTGCCTGACTGGGATCGCCCGCACAGGCACTTAAACCACTGAGCTAACGCAGGGGTGAGAAGAAGAGGAGCTTTGCATCATAAAACAGAATTTGGTAGAAACAATTCCCAATCATTCAAATTAAGGAATTTAAAATGAGCAGCTAGGTTTAGAGCAGAGTTGCACGGCTGGTAAAATATTCTGCATCAGCGTCATAAACTAGAACATGGGGTCGTGCCATGAATTTTAATTTAAAACACATCTTCCCTGTTTTGAACCAGTTAGGCTAAACTAGAACTAAAAATTTGGAATTCAGCTGCTTAGGTCTGCTTATCTAAATTCTTTACACTTTTGGTGCTGATAAAATGGCCTCACTCCATAAACTCAGTAGTTTTCCTCTTAAAATCTTACTATATTTAATATTTCAGGAGCCATGCGATAATTCCCAGAATTTCTCTCCAATAGCATTTTCTCAAGGCTTTCATGATGACGGAAATCATGGAAAAGGAGAGGAAATTAATGCTTAAGTTCTGTACCTCGTGGGTAGACCAAAGGAGATAAGACCACGTGTCCACCGGAGAGCGCCCCCGTGCTAGCGTGTGCAGAAACACTGTGCAGACGTCAGCGCAGGCGGCTGCATGTGCGGTTTCTTTCTTTCATTTCTTTAAGTACAGAGCGTAGAAAAAAACACTGTAATAATGCCACAAAGAAAAAATTGTGCCACACAGCCTACAGCCTACATACTTTTCCTCTTCTACTGTTAGATTTGTATTGTTGAGTTGGATTTTTGTATGTGTAAGTGGAATAGGCTTCGCGTGCTTTTTTCTTATTTTTTTAAACCTAGAAGACATTCTTTCATGTGTTTTTTCTGCACCCACATATATAAAACGTTAAATAACACATTTTAAATATTTTTAAAATAAAAAACTGTGAACAAAGAGTGTGTTCCACACCCCTGCAGACCAGGAGAAACAGAATTGAGAAAGCAAACTGCCCTCACTCTGCAGTCTAACAGTCTCTGCAGCTCCGAAACGTTGTTGCAGCCAATAACATTGACCATAACTTTTTGTAAGCTTACCAGGACTTTGATGCTAATTTTTTTAAACCTTATTTATTTATCTATTTATTTATGTATATTATGGCGGGCTCAACCTGCCTTGTGGGCAGGGCTGGTGCAGCAAGTGGTGCTGGGAATTGAATCCTCATCGTTACAGTTGCATAAGCTCGCCTAAGCAGGCGCTTTAGAACACTGAGTCATCTCGCCAGCCCCTTAATGCTCATTTTTAAATAACAGTATTTAACACAACAAAATAACAATTGTGGCTCACATTATTTTTGACACCTGTGAAATAAATCCTATGCTTATCCAGATCGTCCATCAGGCTCTGGAAGTCTACCTCCAACCCACAGCCCACAGCTAACTGGAGTTCAGCTCAACATGAATGTCCCAACCTCTCAATCTATCGCTCTGTGCCTGCCTGGCAAGTGCAAGGTCCTGAGTTCAATCCTCGGCATTGCAAAAACAAACAAACAAACAAAAACAAAACAAAACCCACATTACTGTCATGCTTTGTTTCTCTCTAGTACACATATAGAAAGAAGGATACCTATAAAATCTAAGTTGATCTACGGAGTCCTTGGTGAACATACTTAATAGCTTCTGTCACTGTCAGATTAAAGTGACATGTTCACACCGTATCATACTTTGCTTCTTCCAACCATTCCCTTCATTCTTCTGCCAATCTCATTTCTTTAAGGTCGCTTTTCAACTCCAACTATACTCACAATTTATATATAGTTTTCTTACAAAGGTGTATTTAGCTATACAAGCAACTTATTGTCTTTATGCAACTGTGTTCTTAACCCGTCCTCTGCATATGTACTTTATTTGAAAACCGTGTCTACAATTTTATCTTATTATTTAATCAAGAAAGCCAGTTGGAGTTTGTTTCACACCTTTCCTGCATCCATGGAGATGATCCTAGAATTTCTTACACATATCAGCATAGGGAATTAGACTTTCAGATTTCCTAACTTTGAAACAAGCTTAGTCTTTGTGGAATAAATCCTATATTAGTCATGATCGTCTGCTCATTTAAGTCAACTATGAAATTCTGTTTGTAAGTACTTTACTCCAGATCCCAGGATTGATATTCATAACACAGGTCTACCTGTAGCATTGCTGTTTAGTGCAATTTCTGTGTAGCTTAAGAGCCAAGCTACTCTTATTTCATAAATTAAATCTGGGGATTTTCTTTATCTGTATGTTAGAAAAACATGCACTACACTAGGATTATCTGACCGATAGTAGACTTCCTGCATAACTCTCTTAGGACTGGGATTTTATGGTGAGCTCTGTATGTACTTCTCTAAACCCAGCAACTTCTTTGCTATTTTTCTATGAAACTAGTTTGCTCACTTTTTACAATTCTTTTTGAAGTAAACATGGAAGCTTTATGCATCGTTCAGTCTCAGGACTATTGTAACGTCCTCTTCCATTCTGCTGTCAATATCTATGGACTTGCTTGGGCATATTGGCCAGGACTATGCTTCCCCAAGGCTGGTCAGGCTATGGCCCCCCTCCCTCTCAGAGGGAGAGTCCTGGCTGCACTCCGGGGCTGCCCTGGCCTCCTCCCTCCTGCTGCATTGCCTCACACCACCTGTTGACCTTCCCGTCCCGGTGCAGCTCTTACCACGCCCTAGAGTCCAGGGTTTGCTGCAGTTATTTATTTCAGCCTGGTTTATTCTGAATCCTCGAATCCATGCTTCAAAGTCTTACCCTTTTCAAATGTATGTTTCTCCACAGGCTTATTCGAATCGCCCCGTTAATCACATAGGGCGGTCCCCTCTCTTCCATCCACTAGACCTGCGTCTGACTTCTCTTACCGCCCTTCGCTCTGTAAACACCTTTCCCCGATAACTGATGCGCTGGAGGAGGGCAAGTGCAAGCCTCTTTGGCTGTGAGTTTCTGCCTCCATCAGTGAAGTTTCGTCTTCTACTCCTTGGACAGCTCATGGAAGCATCATCAGTACCCAGAGCGCTTCGGTATCAAGTGAAGTTATCCTTCAGGAGACATAAAGCAAGTTAGAAAATGCCAGCCTTTCCACAGGCATAGAATATTTGCATATTCAAGGATTTTCTGAAATTTGTAAATTTTGTGGTCTCTTTCACATAAGTATCAGTTATCTTCTACACGGTAGTGTATCTATCCCATGTTTCGAAAGGAAAATTTTGTAGATAATTGTTAAGCACTGAGTGAAAATTTTTCCTAGTAATAAGCTAGTGTATTCAAGGCAGTAAGATTTCAAACCAAATGGTTTGTGAAATAAGGAGAGAAAGTGGAGTTTGTATTTCAAATCATTATGTCATCAACAATTGCACTTGGGCATGCTGAAGTCGACTTTAAAGAAAACGGTGTCAGTCTCATCAAATCTAATCTCTGAGTTCAGCGATTTGAGAGTGGCATAATTTCATTGTTCTGTCCAGAATTTCCTAGAGCTTATGCTTATATCCATCTAGGAAATGTGAGCTTTTTCTGACCTACTTGTTGAGCTCCACCAGCTACAATTTATGGTAAAGGTAGGGACCCACGAGATAGCTCATCAGACTAAGCATCTGCTTAGGCAAGCGCAGGGGCAGGAATTCAAAACCCAATACGAATGCAATGCTCGGCCCACTACTGGGCAGGCTGAGCCAGCCACCATGTCTGGGCATGGCAGCGCATGCCTGTAATCCCTGTGCTGGGGAGTCGGAAAACAGGCGGATCACCATGAGTCCAAGCTGCACAGCGAGACCCTGTACCAAATACTTGAAGATGGATAGATAGATAGATAGATAGATAGGCAGACCGACAAAGGATAACATCAAGGTGTCAAGTCGGTTTCCTCAGCACCTATGGTGGTCTTTCACTGATGCATGGATTTGCTAAAATATCATTTCTGGTCCAGGACCACCCATTTGAAATTGGTTCACGTTTGTTCATTTCAAAAGCAATAAATGATACTGATAAATAAGGCTAGAGGCTGAGTATCCAGAATTGCTTTTGTCACTGATCTTGTATAAAACATGACCTCGCAGTTCTTTCCAGCACATTCAGTGAGCTCTCAAAAGCTGAATCTCAGGTTCACCAATGGCTCTGCCAGAAAAGGGTGCTTCTACATTGCTGTTAAGGTGGAATTCCTTAAATTCAGATAGCAATGGATCTTTTTCACAGGGGATTCTGGAGCTGCGCCACCTTACATGAACTATGTCTCTTATACCCTCAGTCAAGAGCCTTCATAGCTTGTCAAATAACACTTTTAAATATGTACTCGTTTTCATGAGTACAGTAAGAAAAAGTTTGTTATTATCTGTGTGCATTTAGGTTTTGTTTTTTAAGACATTTATATAGCTAATTTGAATGCAAAATTGAAGGGCATAAAGATCAGTTGGATCTATACTAGATTTTTCAAACAACATTTATTAATGTGTCGTATTTTCAAATAATAGTTAAGCATTATTAATGTGTTAATTGGCAATATATCTATATTTCATGAATACTGACAGATCAGTTAGAAAAAGTTATCATTCATTGGATTTATTCCAATTATCTCCATTAGATCCTTTCAAATTGATAGACATAGAAAACAGAAGTTTCACCAGCCTACCTGAAAATGGGATATTGATAGATTGCCAATCTTAAACCACATGTTTAAAATCATTAGCCATAAACAACTGGTTTTAGAGAAAGACAGCAGAAAAATAAATCAGATGAAAAAGCTGGGGCACAGAACAACAATTTTTAAAAAAAGAAAAGACGTGAAAAAATTTCAAAATTAAAAAAAAAATAGAGGTGTAGTCGTTACTTGAAGAACTTAAGCATTGCTTACCTTCCTGAAATTTCAATTAAATTTTGTCCAATATTATTGATAGGATTTCATTTGACAGAGGCTTTTCTGTCAACTGGAGCAGTAATCCTGTCTGTCTGTCTGTCTGTCTGTCTACCTGCTTTTATGTACATGGTTGAGAGCCTCACTATGCAGCTCAGACTCATAGTCATCCTTCTGTTTTCAGACTCCCCAGTGCTGGGGTTACAGGTGTTCCCAGACTCAATGGCTGGGTCAGCATGCCCAGGGGCAGGTGAGCACTGCTTGTGGTATAGGGGACCAAACCCCTGTCCTTGCACTTTGCTAAAATATTACTGGAAATTTTTGGGGTCAGTCTATTGGATTCATTTTCATATCTTTCTGGTGTGCTACACACAAAAAATTTAAGGGTGCTTTCTTCTTGGGCGTTCACTAGCTTTAGGAATACTAAGTTAAAATTCTATTCAGAGCATATTTATCTATGCCTATGTCTTTAAGAATTGTACTTATTTTTTCTTCTAGAAGATCTGAGTGCTTTTGTTTAATATGTAGGTGTTAAATCCATTTGATTTGAGAATAACACACAGTGAGAGATATGGGCAGAGCCCTTAGAGAAATGCAAATTGAAACAACACTGAATTTCCATCTCACTCCCAAAACAAGGTCTGCCTCCAACCACGGAGCAGCGTCACAGGCGGCAGAGCCTGCGGGGATAAGGAACCCTTCTCCATCATCGTGGGGACTTCAAAGTAGTACAACCTTTCTGGAGACCAGTGTAGAGATTCCTCTAAGAAAGAAAGCTCAAAATTCACCTGGATTCAGATACTCGTCTAGGTGCGTCCCGTAGAAGTGAAAGGCATTTTCTTCCAGGGATCCACACAGACTCATGTCCACAGCAGCCCAGCCCCAAACAGCTGAATCTTGAAAGCAGCCTCTATGTCCACGAACAGAAGAATGGATAAAGACAACGTGGTATTCACACACAATGTAAAACTACTGCACCACAGAGGAGGATAAGACGAAGTCCCTTGTAGGAAAGCAGATCTATCTCAAGACCACAATAAGTGTGATAAATCAGACACACACGTTTAAATGTAGTTTCTCTTACATAGAAAACATGAAATATAAATAAGTCAAAGAACAAAGTAAATAAGGGATAATAAGAAACACAGAGAAAGATCTACAGGGCAAAGGACATGGAGAGGAGGAGGGGACAAAATCTAGCATATATCTTGCAGACAGAGCAACTGCCCCTTGCAAAAGTAGGCACAGTGCCAATGTGTATAAATAAAATTGAAAAACACATTGCAATATTTTAAATGAATAACTGTATAAAAAAGAAGAGGTAAGATCTGTTTCTGTTTTAAAAGCAATACATGTTATCGGAGCCAAAAAAGAAGAAACTACTGAATAGGAAAGAGCAAGAAGTAAGAAGTGTGATTATAGGCAGATTTTTGGTAAAGAAGTATTAAAAAAGAGAAACTCTTTTGGATGAGGGAGGATCTTTCATGGCAAGATATTTTTTCTTACTGGAATTTAAACGAATAGCATTAAGATAAGAAAGTTCACATAAACTGTGGATGTTTCAAGAGGGGGATGTGGCATGTGGTGTTGGAGACCAAGCCTGGGCCCTTGTGCTTTCTGGGCAGGAGCTTAGACTGCTGAGCTATATCCATGGCCCTTAGGAAATCATCGAAATAATTTTTAAAATTATGATTGATATTCCCGGGCACCTCCACCTCTACTTTGTAGTATGTCGCATGAGTTGTAAGCAATAAGAAAATAATACTATCTACTCAGGGTCAGAAGCGAGGGAAGTAGCATCCCTTATTACGTTATAAAATATAATATGTGGAGCCGGTCAAGGGCTACCGTGAGGGTAAAGAAGGCCTTGTGACCTGTAAGGATATTTGCAAATCTCTTCAAAATTTTTTCTTCTATTTTGGAGAATATATGTTAAGATTTTAAAATATTGACAAGTATATTTTGGTTTTAGAAATAATTTTTTGTTAAAAGTTCACCTGCTGACACATTTTGCTATAGCATATGGATAGATTATTATGACCATCAACTGAACATTTTAAAATATAAGTAGCAGATATATAGTTGCATTATAATTGGAGTCTGTATTAAAACAAGAACAACTTATCATCACCTTGCTGAGCCAACTGAAAGACTTAAAAGTGCATTAGTCGCTAGACTCTCACACAGAGCCCTGGTGACAGATGGATGCTTCACAGTCCTGGCTCTAGATCCTCCAGGACTGGGACACCCTGACGTCTTCCTGAGTGTCCTCCTCATAGCTCCTCGTGGATGGCTATGCCCTAGTCCTGGACATATAGAAGAACCTTCTCTCATCTCCCCCCAAAACGCCCTTTTCACATTCAGAAGCCCTCCTCCTCATAACTCATTCCACCCCAATTTAGTTCTAGTCTCCAACTCCAAATGCCATCAAGTTCCACAGTAGTGTTCACACGCAGGAATCTGAGGACATGACCCAGTCTATAATATTACGTCTATATCACCAAAAACTCATGTCTGTCTTGTGTACAAAAATACATTAATTCCACTTGCTGTCGCAAAAGTTTTTAATTTATTCCAACATCAACGCTAAAACCTAAAGTCTTCTCTAAATACCATCTCAACACTCTAACGGTAGATGCTGGGTATGATTCATCTGCCTAAAAATTTCTCATCAGCTTTGAGCGTGCGAATCTGAACAAGTTACTCACTTCCCCACACAGCAAGGGAAGGATCTGGAGATTTTCCCCTTCCAGAAGAGGGAAGAAACAGAAATGGGGGGAGAGGGGGAGGGAGGGAGGAGGGAGGAACGAAAGAAAGAAAGAAAGAAAGAAAGAAAGCAAGAACGAAAGAAAGAAAGAAAGAGCTGATAGCTCCCAAGCTGTTCTACAATATAGCAGAGAAAATTCTACTATATCTCAGGACTGAAGAATTCCCATCTGTTAAATTCAGTGCTCTTCACTTTGTGCCCCCTGGGGGAGCAGTTCCTGTTATGGTTTGTGTCTAGTTGTTCCCCAAAGCCTCATGCAGTCATGGGGTGGGGACTTCTAGCATTTGAGATTAACTCATGATCCACTGAGATTATGGGTGATCGAAGGATTGGATTATGTGCCTGAGTACTGCTGGGATTATGGGCGTGGCCTGAGGCGGATAGCTTGAGGCGCAGAGCCTGAACATGACCTAAGAGAGACAGAGAAACAAACTCTCTCTCTCTCTGCTGCCTCTGTCGCCATTGTTGCTGTTATGCTGCCATGAACTCCTGCTCTCTGCCATGTGTCGCTCTGCCTTGGAGCCAGCTGAATATGGACTGAAACCTCCAGTGCCTGTGAGCTGCATAAACCTGTCCTTCCTTCATTTTGGGTGTTGGGCATTTGTCCCAGCAATGAGAGAGGAGTGACTGAGACCGCTCCTAACTCCCTGCCACAGTTTTTTCCCCAGACTTCTGGGTGTCACTTTTAAAATGTGGGTCAGAGGCTGTCTGAGGTGTGGCCCCTGAGGGTGGGTCTAGATGTCCTCCAAACTGTGCTTCAGGGTCTTTGTTCTGTGGTAGAAGCTGTAGAACTCAGGCTGTCACTAAGCCTTCCTTCGCAGAGCCGTACATTTTATGTCCCCTTTAGTTCAAAGCCGTATCTGCTGCTGTGACAATTTTGATCCTGGCTCATGTTTCAGGAACTGATCAAACGCTGTTCAGCACCCCTCCCCAGAGTTCTTTTCATTAAAAAGAAAGGAATCCTCGTTTTCTGAGGCGCAGATACAGGAAGCATTTTCCCAATCTTCAAGTTCTAATTCTTTTTGCTTAACAACTTCTTCTTTAATCTTTCTTGTCACAATTTATTATAAGCAATGAGAAGAAGCACAGATCTGCTGAGCTTTTTATCCCTACAACAAGAGCTGAATTTTCTCTAGTATCCAGAAGTCTATTTGTTGGTGTTGTTTGTTGTTAGTCTGCTTATTTGTTTGTTGTGGTTTTCTGAGCCCCCACCAGAATCATGTGTTGACTTGTGTTCTTGGCTTCCAACTTAATACCCTGTCCATTTGTCTTGTCTTGTTTTCCTCTGGTTGAGACAAAACACCCGACACACACAATTAAGGGATGAAAGGTTTGCTTAGCTCCCAGGTGACGGAGGTGACGTGGCACCGGAACAACACTTCCAGGTGGCAGAGAGAGCAAAGGGGAAGAGCAGGCCCTTGCTTTTTCTTCCACTAGACTGTAATCGGGCTCCCCGGCCCTCACGCCATCTCCAGGCCCTACTCTTGCAGAGGCTCAGGCTGGCTCACAAGACCCTGGCACCCCATTCAGTCACTTAGCTAAGCCCCTTAACTTCTCGACTTGGCACAGTGGACATCCTGGAGCACTAAGGGCATGTGCTCTGTGCACCAGAATGCAGAACTGCTGGGTTCCTTAGCTAAGCTTTTAAACCTCTCAAGTTGACCTTATGTATAAACGTTGCATCATCAGTCCCGCAGTTCCAAAGACCATCCAAGCGGCTGGGCAGTAGCGCGCCACCCCTCAGTACCGAAATCTGCATGAGTCTTTGGCAGCTGCTGACCAAAGACATTGCAACAGCCGACTGTACTCTGAGTGCTGCTGAGCTCGGATGGTCCAGATCAAATGCTGCCTGGCTCATTCGGTTCCCTCTAAACACTCTCTTTCTGACTCGCAAACTTGGTGTGGCCTGTAATCTGATCATAAGGGGATCCTTCATGACTAAAGCAACCCTCGTTAGTACCCAATGGGCCCATCTCCAAATGGTGTCAGATTTTGAATAAGACTTCAAAATATTGCTTTGGGGGGAAACCATTATCTTAACATAGACATTTCTCCTACCTGCTTGCTGGAGTGTCATTTCTGCTGTTGAATGTCATGTGCAGAGTTCCACCTCACTCATGCCGAGCACCTGGCTCCTCCCAGGAGCCTTTATGGTTCAGGGCTCGCCTTCTGCAAGGCAATATGCGAAAGCATCCGAGGGCGGGAGCTTGCTGACGCGCTGGCGGCTGGACTTGCCACGTGACCGCCTCCCGCGAGAAATACTCGCAGGTGGACTTACATAATTAATTGGTTAATAAATACTCTTCAGTCAAAAAAGTCAGCAATTATTTTTTTTAGCTGTTATGGAACCCAGAAATTTTTACTTGAATGATTCGGCAACAGGACAAAAGCCATATTAGAAACAAAATAAGTTAAAAGATCTTTCCGGAAGTTAGGGTTCTAATGCTAAGGGCAGTTTCTGTTTAATCAATTTTCCTCCAAGCTAATATCTTCTTTCTTATTTATAGGATTCTTGTGATGAGCAATATTATATGTGTATGTGCAATGTATTAAAACATAAAAGTAAACCTGTTACAAAATGTCAATTTCAAAATATACTAACTTTAGATACAAGTTAAGTCGTACAAAACAGTAAAATATACCCTTTTATTTATAATGTGTTCTGTTTATAGATGACAAAGTAAAAAATAAATTACCTAGTGACAAAATTTTTTTTTTTCTTGATACATTATAATGTCCTTTAGAAGCTGTCTAAATAGTTAAAGTTTACTTATGGTGCAAAGTTATAGAGTCGATTTAAGTTTATATTTTGCTTTAACTTCCCAAACTAACACAATTCATGCAAGTAAGATGTTTGCAAAATTTATACTACCACTTAGTGCCACCAGGACCAGATGCTCAAAGACAGAAGCTCAAGTAGCTTATTTGATTTTTTTTTTTTTTTTTTTTTTTGTGGGACCAGGGTTCAAACTCACGACCTTGCACTTGCCCAGCAGGCACTTGTGCCTCGGAGCTATCTCCCCAGCTCCTCAAGTAGCTTATTTGAGAAGTGAAAGAAACAGAAAGGGCCGCCCAAATAGCTTAGCGGAATAAAGCGCGGACAAGACGGTGACAAGGCCAGCAATTTGATCCCTGGGCCTGCCATGTGGGCCCCGCCCCCAGGACATGCCGAGGTCGTAATTGGTGGCGTGCACCTGTAATCCCAGCTCTTGGGAGGCTGTAAATAGGCAGGTCACTATGAGTCCGATCTAGTAATGAGACCCTGAACACCCTATAGACCCTTCTCTAAAATTCAAAAAAAGAAAAAGGGATAACACAATTTGCTGTATAGTGCAAGGTACCACCGCGGGTCAATGCAACTGAAATCTGCGTGCAAACTTCAGGGAATCAGGCGGTAGCAGAGGCCTCAGTGTCTTCACTGCTTGGGAGCAAAGGCGCCAGGCTGTGTGTCATCACTTCTTACCAGGCACTGAGTCGGGGAAGGTGACTACTAGACAGGATCAACTCGCTGGTTGTGCAGCCTCCGTATCAGTGGCAGGAAGGTTGAGTAGCAAAACAAAACCTGGACAGAAGATCCCAGCCAACCCTGGCCACTGCCTACTGCAGCAGGTGAATGGAGGGGTCTTGTGAGATTTTCAGTTTTAACTGATAATCACAGACTTATACGCTTCCATAAGACATAGAACCGAATTCTAAATATTACCGGATTATCGCATTGCACATTTTGTGCAAACAAAAAGCCATATTACACTTTGAGAACTGTATAGGAAGTCTAAGGAGCTCAAAGTAATGAGGCTTTCTATGAACAAACAAACGCAAATGCTTCCATGTGACAAGATTAATGTCCAGTCTGTGTCTTGTTTCCGCATTGTGACAAAAGCAACAGGCAGTCCTTAGAGAATGCAACAAACGTTGAGACGACTTTGCATTATGAGCAAGCAGGTTTCACCCAGGTTTTAATGGATGGTCCAACATATAAAAATGAATAAATGTGATAAATAAAGTAAACACAAGACAGGAGAAAAATCACAGGATCATCTCAACAGACTCAGAAAAACGCTACGAAAGACATCTAATATCACTTGTGATGAAAACCCAGGAGAAAAAAAGGCAAAGAAGTACCTTTCATCTCTAACGCGAAGCCATTTAGGATAACCCAAGAGTCAGCATGGTACTACGTAGCGAGAGCTGCAAGCCTTCCTTTTAAAATTAGTAACGAGATCAGGAAATCGCTGTCACCACCCCTACTCAATACTGCACTCAAAGCATTAGTCAGCACGAACATGAAAGAGCATGAAATAAAAAGGATGCATAAAAATTAAAAATATCATTTTTTGCAGATTATGTGATCCCAGGATATAGATGTGATTAGAGAGGTCATGACTGCACAGTTGTTTATGTGGAAGACTGGAAGGAATCCCTCCAAAAGACTCGAGACTTAAGAACTAAATTCAGCAGTGTAGCAGGATAAATACTCACTGGCATTTCTGTACACTAATAGGGAACTCACAGAGAAAGAAATGAGGAAGGCAATGTCATTACCAATAGCATCAAGTAAGATAAATGCTTAGGAATCAACCCAATCAAAAAAGTGAAAGACCTCTAGAATAGAAACTACAGTGCTCTCCGGTGGGGGGTGGGGGTGTTTGAAGGGCCAGCGAGATGGCTCAGCGGCACAAAGCACCGGCTTAGGCAAGCCTAGCCAAGTGCAGCAACGATGGTTCAATCGCTAGCACCACACGCTACACTGGCCCTGCCCCCCAGGGTGGGCTGAGCTGGCCAGAGTCCAGGCGTGGTAGCACAGGCCTGCAATCCCAGCACCGGAGAGGCTGAAAGCGGGAGGAATACCCTGAGTCTGAGCTGCTTAGTGAGACCCTGCAACAACCAGAGACATTTTAAAAACTGATTAAAGAGGACGCCATAAATGTAAAGACATCCTCTGTTCCTGGAAAGCAGACCTAATATTTTCAAAATGGGCATAATGCTAAAACCAACACATCTTAGATGCAAAGGAATTTCAATAAAAGTATCAATAGTGTTCCTCACAAAACTGGAGAAACAATCTTAAAATTCACAAGAAACAAGAGACTCAGAGCAGCAGAAGCAGTCCTGGGCACCAGCAGCAAAGTAAGAGGCACGGCAATCTCGGCCTGCACAGCCACAGTGACAGAAGAAAGACACGAGGACCGGTGGGACTGACCGGAGGATGCAGGAAGAGCGCCAGGCACAATTCAGGCATCTGATCTTCGATAAAGGAGTCAAGAACTTATGGCGGAGATCAATAGACTCTTTTCCATTTTTAGATTAGAAAATAGAGATACAAAGAAGGAAACAGTGTTAAAAGTAATACAAAATTCCACTACACAGAGTAACAGGAATTCAGCAGTGGCTGCTCTATTACATGACGCCATCTTCATATTAGTTGTTCAGATTACCAGATATGAACATGTCAGATTCATTTAAAAAATTGGTTTTTACTATGGGGCCAGGGAGATAGCTCAGTAGAAGAAGCACTTCCCTGGAAAGTGCAGGATCCAGAGTTAAATCCCCCGTATTGTGGAAAAATAAAGATGAATTTAAGAAAAAACTTTAATAGACTCTTTGACGTATAGTCCTGCAGACATACTGATGAACATCTATGCTCTCAGCACTCAGGAAGCAGAGGCAGGAGGGCTAGTGTGAGTCTGGGGCCAGTCTGCGCCACAGAAGAGAGGTCAGGGCTACCTGTCCTATGCACTGGGAACTGTCTCAGAAAAACTAAACAAGCGTGCTCAGCAACTCACTATGGTGCTGTGGAAGCTGGCTAACACAGGCTGAGTGTGGGCTCCTGTGTGTCACTACGTAATAATCTAAGATCAGGTAGATAAAAGAGGGTACATTAATGTATCGATCTGTTGGACGCTGCACTAGACAACCCTCTTGAAGCCTGAGGTATGCTCTTGCAGGTAAGAACTTTCTGAAGTGAACCCTAATTGTCCAAGAAATAGCACCAAGAATCAACAAGTGGCATCGTATCAAATTGAAAAGCCCCTACACAGAAAAAGGAAGAACTGAGAGTAAAGAATGGAAAAAATTGCCGCCTATTCTTTGGCTAGAAGATTATCGTCTAGAGTACATAAAGAACTCATAAACACTTTTGCCCTCCAAAATAGAAGACCCAGTAGGAAAAACTGATCACTACCACGAACAGACAATACTTTGAGGAAGTTTGTATGACTAATGAAGCGATGAAAAACTTTCCAAAACAGCGGTTACCAGAGGAGTGCAAATTAAAAGACTGTAGAAATGTCATGTTACTCCAAAAAGTGTGGTCTCCAAAAGACAGCCTCCAAAAGAGTGGCCTCCAAAAGAGTGGCCTCCAAGAGAGTGGCCTCCAAAAGAGTGGTCTCCAAAGTGGCTCTGAGCAGAAATTAACCACTTGGCATTGTATGTGCGCTTGTGAGTCTGTCCAGAGACAGGCAGTTACTCAGAGTGAGTGGACCTCAGAGTCACTTGTCTCTGCTCAAAGGACAAGACCAAGCCAAGTCTCACCTCAGTTAATTAGATGAGACCACAGCTGCAGGCATCTTACTTCTTCCCTGCTGTCTCTCCTCTTGGAGACAGCATAGTTCTCCAGTGTATTACTTGGAGAAGTCCTTGCAGAGCCCTGCCAAGATTCCTATGGTCTCATGAGAGATCACCTCTTCATTAACAGCTAAATAAATAGGGCTGCCCGGGGAAGGTCTTTATCTTAGCCACCTAAGGATCTTGAATTCTGTTAGGAGGGTTTTGACTTTCTTGGAACCCTAAAATCATGCAGGGTGTCTCTTTTCCTTAAGCCTTCATTATGGACCCATTTGGGAGAATGCAGGCCTGATCAGATTGCAATAACTAAGTACTAATATTAACCCAACAATGGCTATCGTCAAGGAATCAACAACCAATGCTGAAGAGACTGCTAGGAAACGCTGTCCTTCTAAAACGTTGGTAGAAAAGGAAGCCAGGGCAACCTCTGTGCAGATCAGCGTGAAGTTTTCTCAGAAAATTAAAAATAGAAATTCCATTTTACCAAACCTTTTCTCTCCTAAACATCTTCCCCAACAAGTTAAAATCATCAAAGGATATTGACACATGCTATGCCCACAATTACAGTAGCACATCTCCTGATATCCAAGTCTTAAAGGAAACCTCTCTATCCACCAAGAGATGAATAGATGAAGAAAATGTGGTGTTTATACAAAAGGAAGCAGTATTTTGTCATCAGCTTGGACCTTCTGCAGTGAAGTGGGTGCATTGGGAGACGCTAAGATTAAGTGAAACGAATCACACACAAATTAAATAACGGATGATGTCTTTTAAACGAGAAACCCAAAATATGAATAAAATATCAAGTAAAAGACAGGCAGTAGGAGGAGACAGGGTAAAAGGGAAGGAGGCGGAGCAACAGGAGGAGACCAAGGGAAGTGGATGAACGGGAGCACTGACATGCGCTTTGCCAGTGTACCAACTCCCCACAGGGAATAGGACCATTATAAATTGCAAGATATATCAAGAAGTATAAAAATTAAGATCTAAAAGAAATCATATCATGGCTGCCAATGAACAGAATTTAAAGTCAAGGACAACCAAGTGATAATGAGCATTTCTGATCATTGAACCATTTAATTCTACTTCGGGCCCAAAAGGAGGCAAGGCTGATCCCAGAGCTAGAGCAGAAACGACTCGGACCGCACCGATGGGGATCTTGTTGTGCCTAAGAGCGTGGATCCTCTAGAGTCTGCTGGTGTTACGTCCCAAGGACACACGAGTCAGCTGAAAAGCCCCACCCCCGCCCCCACCCTCACCAGGTGGGACAGCGAGACAACTGCAGCCACGAAGCATTTGCAGGTGACTGCTCAAAGCACTCCTGCCTCCGTGCGAACTGCCGACTCTAAGGCACAGAGACCTAAGATTCCATGTTCTGAAAAGTAGTCGTCAACAAGATAGCACACCTTTCCTGCCATTTCAGCACAAGCAGATTGAGACAAGTGACGTCATCGAAGAGCAAAATGTTCTCCTTCATCCAGGACACCTGGTGAGTAAAGGCAGAAGTAGATGGCCACCACTGTGTACTCTCTCATGCAATAATGTCTCCTGGGGCCGTGTACTGGAAGCGGAAGCCACTCGCCCACCGCCTGATCAGGAAATTCGCAGAGGAGGCTTCAGGCTGGCAACAAAGGAACTCAGAGAACAGGTTAGCCACCCAAAGCAGGACAGGTGGCCATGCTGTGCCCCCTGCCGCGCTACTGTAAGATGTGCCGAGGTGCAGAAAGCCTGCTGGCTAAAGCTTGATGTCCAGATTCAGTCCAGGGCCTGAGATCTCACTAGCCATGAGCAAAACACAGGGAGCAGAAAGAATCCCAATTACCAGGAAGACGTCATGATTTTAAGCTAAAATAAAAGTAATTCTTTGGAAGAAATGCTCTTTCCCATTTCCTTCACAAGCAAATAATAAGATAAGAAGAGAAAGCCATCCGGAGAGGTTAAAGCTACATAGCCCGACGGCAGTGTGTAGAATTCATTTAGGCCATGATTTTCACAAACAATTCTACAAAGACATTTTTATATAGTTTAACAATCATAACAATGATAAATTTATAAAATTATACTGCATGCGATCATGCTTTGTGCTTTTCCTGCTTAAGAAATCTTTACAGGGCTGGGGAGATAGCTTGGCAGTCTAAGCGCCTGCCTGACAAGCATAAGTACCTGGGTTTAATCCCTGGTATTGCACGCTGTGCTAGCCCTAGAACCCGGGGTGTTCTGCACCCAGCCCCTGAAACTGGGCATGGTGGTGCCTGCCTGTAATTCCAGAGCTGGGAAGGCTGATACAGGAAGATCACTATAAGTCTGAACTGCCTAGAGAGACCCTGTGTCAAATAAGTAAAAAGACAATTAAAAAGAGAGAAATTCTTTCCAATAAATCAGATTATGAGGATGTCCTTCTATTTACCTGCCAAGAAGATGCTGTCTTTAGTTTTCTGTTCTCCTTTTGTACAACCCAACTTCCACTACGGAAAGGAGAAGTGCCATAACGGAGCTCACTGCCGCAGGGCACGTGGTCGACAGTCGCCTAACTCCAACACAAACGCATCATGGAGGACAGGTATGCTGAAGTCAAGATACTCAGCTCACGGTGGCAGCCAAGAGCAGACAGGGAAGAGTCCCAGAGAGGAAGGGACCAGGGACCAGACACGGACCTAAGGCCACGTGCTGATCACAGATCCAGAACCCCAGAAGCATGCTTCATTGAACCTCTGGGGGGACCAAAAGCCGATATATTTGACAACCTGCCCCTGCACAAATGTTCCTCCATAGACCGGCAAGAGACAGGTGCACAATGAGAGGCACTGCTCCAGGGGAGAATAGCTGTGTCCCAGGGACACAACGCTGTTCAGGTAGTACCAGGGGAAGCTGGGTGGATGGCGGAGGAACACCACCATTGGACCTGTGCTGGGACACGCTGTAGGACTATTTTGTTCTGCTCACAAATGCAGGGACCCAGAGTCTGCAGATGACCCTCAACCTGCAGACCACTGAGGTGCCTGCACTCTGTAGGAACTGCATGGCAGCTCCGGGTGCGAGCAACAGTTCACGGGCAGAGTCAGCAGAGCCTGTTAACGTTGCCTGTACATCAGAAGTTCCAGGAATCCCTGGAAACCTACCCATGACTGGGCTACACCACTTATTTTAAAATCTCCCTGGAGGGCTGGTATTGGAGCTCAAGGGCCTAGGCACCTGTTTAGGTAAGTTCAGGGACCAGGGTTCAATACCTGGCAGCACAAACCATGCCAGCCCTGCCCTGGGCATGCTGATCAGGCTGCCCAGAGCCAGCGGGTGGCACATGTCTGTAATCCTAGCACTGGGAAAGCTGAAAACAGGAGGATCACCAGAACCCTGAGCTGTGTAGTGAGACCCTTTACCAAATACCTTAAAGATAAACAAACAAATAAGCAAACAAACAAAAATCCTCCCTGGATGATTCTAATGAAAGGCTAGGATCAAGATACACACTCCCCAAAAACAGCAGACTAGAAATCTCTGCTAACATCTTACAGAACACCTGGTTAAAACCCAGCCAGAGCTGGTGGTGGTGGCCAGGCCTATAATCTCACCCTCCAGGAGGCTGAGGCTGGAGGACTGGAGAGGTGAACATAATGTGGACAGCTAGCAAACTAAGGAGTCCCTACCTCAAAATTTTAAAATTAAATTTGCAGCAGTTACTTTTCAGCAATTTGCATGTCTGCCAGAACACATCATATACCACAAATAAATATCTTTCACAGTTGGAAAATAAATGATATTCTTGCTAAAAGTAAAATACTCTAATACTACACTCAAATACATTTTAAAATTTCTAAATCTTTACTTTCTAAAATCTCTACTTAATTTCTACATTGCTTCACAGTACCTGTTAATTTCACCTATTTTTAATTTCTCTAAATGAAGGCATTATAACGCATTCAAGTAATCAAATCAAATAAATCACTTAGGATGCTAATTGCCTTAAGTCTTTAAATTATAAAGTCGATTTTCATTATCTAATCAATTTATGTTGGTGGTCTAGTAAACAAAAAAATATGAAAGGGCCGTTTTCTAAACTTGTTCCACTCAATATTATCATGTGTTGACCACATGAAATGAAAGAAGTATAAGGCACCAGAACTACATTTAAACTCTAAATACTCGGCTGGGGATATAGCTCAATGGCTTCAGCACCTGCATGGCAACGGCAAGGTACCGAGTTCCATCCTCAGTAACACATACACACACACACACACACACACACACACACACACACACACACACACCTAAATTCCAATTACTTGAGGAGAAGAACTCTCTCTCCTGTTTGGCTCTGATGTTTTGTTGAAGTTGGAGCACCACAGGTAGAAAGAATAGCCCTGAGGAGAGGAACAGATTCTGAGGACAGACACTATTGCCCAATATTCCTTTAAGAAAACCTGCATTGGCACACACTGAGCTCACATGGCATGTGGGTGTGTCACTTGTACAACAGGATAAAGCTCAGTAGCTTTCATTTTTATTTCCTGTAGAAATCAGAATACCACTGGTATTGCATACAATTGTAGTATGAAACCCTTTCCAACTAAGAATACCTCTGTGTTTCTTAAAAGGCAGCATGAAACATAAAGCGCAGATCCAGGGACGGAGCTCACCTAAGGCATGGTTGCCTTATGATCAACACCTTCTATCAAAAACATATTTCTTCCTCGGGTGCTGTGTGCCGATTCTCGGCCAATTTAAGCCAATGGCGGCACAGTTACTTTTGTTTTCCTGAGTGGGCAGCCAGCTGTGAGGGCTGAGCTCTCAGGTTTTAACTGGCCTGTATTCTGTTTTCAAGGACCAGTTGAGGTACCAGGCAATTTCTGGGGGCCTGGGGCCCAGCGATTTATACGCCATTTCCTCTCCTCCACGTCTTTCCCATTAACATGTTGATAGGAAGTGATGTTGTTTTATTTTTTAATCATGCATATTTATTTATTTGTGTGGCACAGGGTCTCACTATACAACTGAGACTCAAAGTGATTCTCCTGTCTCAGCCTCCCCAGTGCTGGGCAGGCTGAGACAGGCGTATTGTTACAAGTCCAAGCTGTATAGTGAGACTCTGTACCAACGAAATAACTAAGTAAATAAATAAAGGTCTTTTTTAAAGTCTCTTTAAAATTTGTCATGAACAAATAACAGAAGGTAGAAATGTGAAAATCAATTGTGCTTTGTTGTGTTTTTCTGTCTGTTTTTCTTTCAAGACAAAATTGAAAAGTTCTTTGCGCCAGTGTCAGCCCATATCAGGTATTTTTCCAAAGAGGACCAAAAGCAGGGGTAATAGCATAAGGGATACTCAGTAAATTCATTTTAGAGCCCTTCTAAAGCTTTGGAACAAGAGTGACTCGCAGCTGAGAAATCAGGGTAACATGATCACGAGTCCCTGCCATCCACTCCCGACCTTCGAAGCCAAAGCGCATTTGCAAAATGAGATGCTGAGAGAGCAGCCCACCACCGGGAACCAGCCCAGGGATGCTTGGGGGTTCCACTAGAGAGCATTTTTTATCAGTAGCTCAGGGGCCAGCGGAAGCTCCTTGGTAACCAAAGGTCACACTAACGCCGGAAAAAACGCTGACGAACACCACCGTCACTAGTATTAATCCTCTGTCAAAAGAACAGTAGAAATACATGTAAAACATCAGGACGGGCAATTCAGAAACAGAAAACTTGAAACAGGAGCTCCAGAACCTATAGTACTTCCATCACTATTTCCACCGTCACTATTTATGGCAATAACAGAGTGACATGAATACTGACATGTGGAAGGAAATTTATTTTTGTTACAGCACAGCCATGGTCTTATGTCAGCTTGGAGAGGAAGCAGAAATGCAGCTCCAGGCTCCAGGAATCCGGAATGGGCGAGTGCCTGAAGCCACCCATTCTTTTCCTTTCTATCTCACTGTGTCGTTGATGCATTTTTCTACTTTCAGATCACGAGTTCACAGGGGAGGTTTCCTTTCTCAGATGTTCAGCGGCTTGATTGGAGTGTGGTACTAAGCTTAGCTAAGTCAATTTGATTGGCGTGTGAGCCAGCTAGAGCGCTGGTAAGTTGCACTCTCCTCATGTCCAGGTGGGCCGTTGTCCTGATACCTTGGGTACCACCCCTTCTTCCTGGATTATTCCTTGCCACTCTTTTTCTGCTGTTTGTCATCAGTTTGAATTAAGTGTCTTCCCCCAGGTTGTTTCGGCTGTGGAGCCAACCAGCCATGGACTAGCTCACCTGAAACCTTAAGCCACATCAAAGCTCCCCTCTTTCAGTTCCTAGGAGGCAGGTACTGTGTTTCAGCTATGGACAATCTGACTGACACACAAGTGAGAATAGCTACTCTGGCTTTACATCGGAATGGTCCCACAGGTCAACATCTAATAATCTAGTCCAGTTTCTCCAATTCAAATTTGTACAATATGTCCAAGAAAAAAATTCTAGGGATTACACTTCAATAGAGACATGAAGATAAAATCATGACCTGTGTCCTTAACATGAACCAGTATGATTGTATATGAACATTCAGTTGAATTCATCTGATAGGTATTTATTCAATACTATGAACAAGATAATTAGCTTGGAGCCAAAATGAAACAGATTTCTTTTTGTATTTTAGGGAAGGTCTACAAGGTGTTCAGGGTCTCACTACTAGATCAGACTTAGTAGTGATTTGCCTGTTTACAGCCTCCTAAGAGCTGGGGTTACAGGTAAGTGCATCATACTCAGATTCAGTTGCCTTCTCAATGACCCCTGGGGTCGGGTCTGGAACAGCAGGCTCTGGGAATCAAACCCCCAGCCTCTGTGCCTGCTTGCAGGTGATTTAATCCGCTGATCTACTTGGTCTGCCCTCCAGAATGAACTAGTAAAAGTAGTAGTAATAATAATGATAAAAGAAGAGGATACCATCCTGATATAGGGAGCTGCAACGCCAGAGCTAGAATCTCTTCTACCTCTAAAGGTCTACTAAAAAATAAATAAGTACATCATTTTTTTTTAAAGAAGCTCTGAGTCCATGTATCTAGCCCAACACCAGACATAATCATCCCTGGCTTGAGACGCTCAGCACGAGCAGCTTTGCTGTCACATTCTGAGGTCTACTGTAAGCACCCACCAAATGTATCCCTGATATCAAGTTGGCATTTTTGCTGTGTTAGTGAACGTGAAACATCTTTACAGGCCGGCCAGGGACTTTGCTCCATTTCTAAGCCCGAGAGCAGCCTGGATCCTACCGCCATCTGCCTCGCCGCGTGGGACAGCAGCTGAGGCAGTGGGGGTCATGCGTGGGCCCTTCTGTGCCTCTTGCTGTCTGGCCCATTGTGGCAGAGGGAAGACAGAGCCACCCTTGTGTGTGACTGCGTGCCCTGTAAGAATTGTGTCTCCGTTGTTCAATGTGCCTGCTTCTGGAAGCGTTTCTGGATTGGGGAATATTTGTGTATATGTCATAAAATGATTACGGGTAAGACCCAAGCCTGAACACAAAACCCATTTATATTTCATCGTGTGTTTTATGGGCTTATTTATTTTAGATTTATTATTCATTTATCTATTTGGTACAAGGTCTCACTTCACAGCTCGGCCCTATATTGATCTTCCTGCCTCAGCCTCCCCAGCGTTAGGACTCTAGGCGTGTGCCACCATGCCTGGTTTTGGAGCCAGCATAGCATGGGCCTGGCATGGCATACAGTACCAGACGTTAAACCCAGGTCGTGCTTGCTAGTCAGGTGCTCAGACCGCTGAGCCGTCTCCCCGGCCTGCGTCATATACTTTATAAATGTAGTTTCTACACAGGTAACGTACATCATTTTTCAGTGGTGACCCGGCACATGCACACAGACGTTCGACTCCTCACATGTGGCATTGCGTTGCATTAAACAAGTTTTAGGTTTTCAAGCATTCTGGATTTCAGACCTTTTCAGACTTAGTATGTTCAAATGACATTACTGAGAAGACTGAGACAATGGTCCAATCGCAATTTTAAAGCCTAAAGCCAGATCAGGGAAGCTTTACGAGACGTCTGGCAGGACAGGAAGGCATCTGCCTTCCTCGAGGGACAGGGACTAGGCGGCTTCTGAGGCTTCCCTAGCGCCAGGGCCTGAATATGCGTGAGCGGGTGTCGCGGGTTCTCCTCAGTCCGACTCCTTCCCTGGGCTGCAGCAGCTTTCCCATGTCTAACCCCGCCAGCTCTCGGCTCTCCGACTCTCCTCTCCATCCTTCCACCTGCTAGTGACTCTGCCGGGCCCGGCCTCTCATCACGGCCTGCTCCCTCCGCTCTGCTGCGTCGGCCTGTTGAAGGCCCTGTCTTTACTTGCCCCAGCGTGGAACTACGCAGCTCCTCAGCAGCCACTCAAAACCCCATGTAGGACTCATCGCCCACCGCCTCAGCAGCCCACATGAGGGACTGATCCCTCAGGATGGCCACAGTGAATTCTACACAGCACGCAGAAAGCCCTGATGTGTGTGTGTGTGTGTGTGTGTGTGTGTGTGTGTGTGTGTGTGTATTTATTGTCTTTCTGATAGATTAAACCCGGGCCTACCAGGTATATTGCTTTATACATGCTCAAGGTTAATTGGATGTCAATATATGAAAACAATTTAAAATACTTAAGACACTATCTAATTTGCAGTTGTCAACAGAATTAACAATAAGGAAAACACGACCGTGTAAGTTCTTTCATGCCAAGTTATTTTCTTTAAACAATCCCCACTCAACTCCTGAAAACTTTGTAACTAATTAATTAAAGCATACAATATGTGTTTGATAATGCAGAGATGTGGTCTCTGCTGTCCCGATTTTCTGGTGCCATCCAGCCTTCAACCGCGCACCTTTCTAAGTCTTCCCTCTGAACCCGCGCTCATGCTGTAGTTCCACCAGCCCTTGGAAGGCGGATTTCCACCATCCCCAGGAGCCCTGCTCTTGTGAGAAGCAGGCCCAGGATGACGTGCTTGGCAGCCCACGCGAAGTATCTGGAACTGGATTCGCTCAGCCTAGGGTTTCACTGGCCCATGCCTGCCTCGTTGACTCAACAGCCAGCCAGCCACAGGTAAAGGAATTAAACCTAGACCAATGAAACAAAGTCACCGCAAGCCTGAAAACAAAATTAGCATACACATAAATGAGATAATAATAGCTGATTGTGTGTAGTCAGAAGGTTTTGAGTGGCTTATCTAACAATAGCTCATTGGCACCAAACAATATAGTTGTTTGGCCCAGCGTGGTGGTGCCTACTGGTAATCCCAGCACTCAGGAGGCTGGGGCAGGAAGATCACTGTGAGTCTGAGACCAGCCTGGGCTACAAAGTGAGCTCAAACCCAGACTGAACAGTATAGTGAGACTCTGTCTCAAAAGGATAAAAGAAAGAAAGAAAGAAAGAAAGAAAGAAAGAAAGAAAGAAAGAAAGGAAGGAAAGGCAAAGCAGAAGATGTTCTAACAGTAGAACAAGAACATTCTGTTAGTGACTAAATATAGTAAATATACAATTTTAAGATATTTGAATATTTTTCATGGCATAACACTACATATAAATAAGTACTACATTAAAAATCAAATAATACCATATTATTCTTCTTCATAGGAATGTTTTTCTCAAATTGCTCTGTGAAAAATAACTACTCCTACTATACCTACTAGTGTTTTTATATACCAAGGCTTTATCTTTCTGTAAATAATTACCATGAGAAAATAAGTATACTCATAAGAACCACAATACTACACCAGCACCGTTTTTATATTTCTCTCCGACATCCAATTTTCTTCTAAAGCCCTATTTCCGTCCCCCAAAGGGATTGGGAACGAACTCGTCCTAGCATTGCGGCCCTTTCCCACCACTGAAGGAGCACCTCCAAGGCACCGATTCCACTCTGCTGCGTGACTCTCTTTTGTCTTTCTCATCTTTTGCAGGAGTAACTTACCCAAGTCAATATCCAGCTTTGGGGCTGGGGAGATAGCTCTGTGGCACAAGTGCTTACCTGGCAAGTACCAGGTCCTGAGTTCAAACCCTGGTCCTAGAAAAAAGAAAATCCAGCTATATCATTATTTATAATGTTCAACTACTCGAAGCTTAATACTCGAAGCTTAATAATTCTATAAATATGACCATAGCTAAGGGTGTGAAATTTCATTTTACACATAAAAGTCACCGGACATATGACAAACAAAGCGTTAGAATATATTTTCCCCTCTTATTTCACAAACTAGAAGGATCATACTTACCCAGTACTGTAAAGGTCTTTAATACAAAATGAATATATTTGTGATATCACTATTCTTGTTTTTAAAATGAATCATAGAATATTTTTTTTTCTTTTCCTAAAAGAATCAAGTCAAAACGTCATGGATTTTAAAGAACACTTGCTTTTTTACATGGGTAGGTTCTGTGACAGTGTGATCTTATCTGCCCAGTGGCATCTTGAAATGACAATGTAACTCACTGTATTTTCTCCTGTATCTTATGGCATTCTTACTATGTTTCTCTCTTACATTTTCATTAGCTAGTGGAAGTTATAAATCAAATGGTTCACATAAAAGAAAAACATTGAAAATATCTGTCAGCCAACTCTGAAGTGGGTATTCACATTTCGCTATATTCAAATTTCATTTCCAATTTAGAATGTTGCCTGGCCGGCATTATGTTCATTCTTTTCATTATAAAAAAAAAAAAGCCTCATCTTTTATATTCATGTGATGCTGAGAGATAATGAGCATTCTTTTTCCATTACAGTCTGTGAAAGTCCGAAAAGGTGTTTAAGTGCCTCGTACATGTCTTGTATAATGCTAACAATGGCGTGCTGTCTTCAGAAAGCAAGCAATTGCAAAATAATGGCACCACAGTTATTATGGGTACGGGAGGGAAATAAATTTTCGAGCCAAACAGGGCTACAGCACACCTGCGAGGCAGGAGCAGGAGAACTCGGTGACTTAACTGCGAGAACGCAGTAGTAGCTCTGTGTCCTAACAACTTGGATTCTCCTTCTGTGTTTTGACCGTGCCACTCTGACATCTGTGCCACCCTGGCCCTTCCTCTTCTTATGTAACCCTCCTAATATTTTTTTTTTGATTTGTTTTACATTCCAAAACATACTTTGAGTTTGGGGTTCTCCAGGATTTGCACAGAAGAGAAACTAGCCTGTTATAAAGTAGAAGGTAACACTACTCAAACAGGACTATAAACTGAAAGAGACGTTTTTGAACAATAAATGTCACTACAGTATAAGTCATTTAGCTAGTAGTGGAAAGTCCTCTCAAGGAGGACTTTCCCAGGGGTGGGAAGATGTGCTTGGAGAATATTAGCTCTGCCACGAGCAGTGCAGGACCCAGGTACAAGCTGTCCACCTGCTGGAGTGGCTCCTGCTGTAAGCCGGTTCACGTCTGAGCGCGAGAGAGGGGCGCCACAGTCAACATCCCACAGGATATAGATGTAGATATGGATATTTCATTTTTATGTATTGATTTCGCACAGGGTCTCATTAGGCAGCTCAGACACACAGTGATCCTCCTGTCTCAGCCTGCCCAGCGCTGGTATTACCAGCATACACACCACACCCTGTTTCTGCAGCTGGCTTGGCATGCCCTGAGCCCTGAGGCCGGCACAGTACAGGGCTTGACCTGGGTCCTCAGACTTGCCAGGCAGGCACTTAGACCACTCTCCAGCCCTCCTCCAAGATATCATGTCGTACAACAAGGTAAGATTTTAGGTAGCAAGATCAAAACATCAGCCCACCATGGGCCATTTCCATGGCCAAAGCAAAGATTTGGCCACAACCTGCTCCCCAC
>PVJA010021060.1:0-36080 GCA_004027025.1 Myocastor coypus | reverse complement strand
TGTCAGCCTTCGGGACGAGTCACGGCCATTGCTTGGCCATTTTGCTTTCTGTGAAAGCCTGAGAGAATGTTTTTCTCTGGGTGACTCTCCTTAGACGCACCATAGTTCATTCATCCCTTTCCTCTGAGGTCCCCTAATCTCCTTGACCAGAAAATTTGGGACACCTCTGAGTTACAGGATATTACAGCACAGGTTCTCTTATATCCTGGGTCCTTATTGACCTTGAAGGGCCAGGGCCAAAATATACAACAATAACTTCTAAACTCTTTGCAACACTAGAGACAGCACCTGAGTCCCTGAAGACTTTAAACATAAAACAAGATTCCACTTTATCCAAGAATTATCTCTTACACAGAAAATAATCATGGTGCTGTATACAGAAGATTAAAAGGGCGATGCAGGTGGTTTGCAGGAGCAAAGTTTACTTAAAGTAAGAAAGCTGTCTCCTTCCTCCCAATCTCAGTATTCAGGGAGATTGTGGCTCTTACACATATCTGGGAGACAATTAATGTTTTTCACTGCCCAGGTGGGCTAAAGATTTTAGCAGATGGCAACAGGATGGTTGTAAAAGAGGAAAGAGCTTTTACAGATGGCACGCTTACTCCTTCCTGTGTTTTTCTTTTTGAGGAGGAAGGGAGAGAGACAGTTGCAAGACAATGCAATAATGCTGCCAACTTCCAAAGTATTTATTCTCCTACATTTTCTGAAGTTACTACATAATTATCTTTAATCAATATATTTCAGAGGGAAACAAAGCATAAAATTGAAAGGACAGTAGTAAAAATCCTCTAACATGTACAACTGTAAATTCTCCATCCTCTACATTTACCCTCACGAGCAAGAAGCTTGTTAATGCAGAAAGTTTTCCCTATATTTCTCCTTCTCCTGGTAAAATAAGCTAATTATCAGAACCTTTCTCATAGCTCATTTTTTCCAATGCTGTACAATTACTTTTGGTAATTGACTTCTAGTATACACAGTCTGCTCATCCTAAGAATCCGGGCTACAACAAGTTGGTCACAATATTCAGATAATGGTTTGTGAAGTTGCAGCTGCCTTCCCTGGCGATCTCCTGCTAACTGACAACACTATTTCCTTTGGCAGCTTTATCCAAAGAGCAAAGGTAGTTAATAAGACTCTGATGTGGGAAGGTTCTGCTGCTGTGTGGACACCAGTTTCCCACCATACTGAGAAGCCACAGCGATTAATTAGACTCTGTGTCTCCACATCGTCCAAACCTACCTTTTCAGCCACAGCTGTCATTTTAAAGATGGCAAATTTCAAGACCCTGCAGAATACTGTCTCCCACAAATTTGATCAGGGACATCAATTCTCCAGTACTGATATTCGTCGCCTTTTCCTATGCTAGTTCTAAGTGCATTTCACGAGAGCCCTTCTGCTGCCTGCATTCTGATGCACTGGTAGTTGCTAAAATGTTGAGGCCCAGCCAGTCCAGCGATGAGGGACAGAGCTAGAAGAACCCAAGCCCAGCAACAAGGCCCTGTTGATCGTTGATGGAGTGGAGCTAGAAGGAGCTGATTCCAGCATCCAGGTCCAATATGTTGACATCAAGTTTGATAGAACTAGACCTGGTTAGCTGAGACATAATACTAGGCCGACTGGGGTCCACACCTATAGGGAGGATCCTGGCAGCATGGAGGTGGCATGAGATAACTTGAGTGCACTAGCCTGCCTGGAAGACTCCAGGTACACGAAGGGGAGGTGCCCAAATAGAACCCAGGGGAACTAATTTAAATACAAATTCCCAATTTAGACCTACTTTGTTACATAGCTATAATATTTGCTCCTATAGTCTAAAGTATAAAACTGTTGGTTGCAAAAGCTTGTCAATGGCTAAATTTCACTAAGTGCTACCAGTATTGCTGATTGTATGATACTATGTATGCCTTAATCACATGTTCTCCCATGGGTTATAATATCAGGAGGCACTTCGATAATAACCTCACCAAAACCCTATACAGGAAGCTGGAGGACAGTGCCAAAAGAAACCAATATCTCACTCTCAATCAATAGAGACGGCAAAATCTTGGGACACACACAAAACAAGAATCTCTGACATAGGAGAGATACATAAAGGAACAGACCCTTTAAGAGATGTTTCCTTTCTTGTTCACCTGTCTCCTTATCAGATCTTCTGATTGCAGTGATATAGCTAGTTACTATCAAATTTGCACAAAAATGTATCACAGAAACAGGTAAAACAAGAAATGATAACCATAATGAAAGGATTACTAAATGTTTCTAATATTTGATAAAGACATTGATGAAAACATAGAGGGAGAGTAGAGGAATGATGGAAATCTTGAATAAACAATGTAAGAAAGAAACAGAATGCATGAAACTGATTCAAAAAGAAATATGGGAAATGTAAAACTCCATTAAAACTTGGCAAAACTGTTTTGAGAGAAAGTGAAGATAGACTTTCAGACTTTGAGTACACTGTTGCAACTAGTGAAAAGGTAAGCAAAGATCTCTTAAAAGCAACAAGGATTTAGGAAATAATAATTCAACAGCTGCAAGATGATGCAAAGATGAACAACAGGGGACTAATAGACATCAATGAGAAAAAAGGAGCTAACGCAACTGACATAAAAAATATGCGCAGAAGTAATGGAAGAATTCTCCTCAAATATGGGGAAACAATCTAACATTCAGATAGCTGAGGCATATATAACTCCAAATAACATCAACTCAATTAAATCTACACCCAGACATATAATAATCAAGATATCAGAAGTTCAGCACAAGAACAACCCACTAAAACCACCCAATGAAAAAACAGACCACACTTAAAGGAAAACCCACCAGAATATCAGCAGATTTCTCAGTAAAAACTATCAAGTGAATAAGAGCCTAGAGTGAAGTAGTCCAAGTGCTACAAGAAAACATATCGCAACCCAGAATGATATGCCTGAAAAACTGTCTTTCAAAATTAATGAAAAAGTAAAATACTTCCATGACAAAGAACAACTAAGTAAATTCATGATGACCAAACCTACCCTGTACAAAGTACTAAAAAGACATTCTAGAAAGGGATCAAAATGACCACAGCTAAAAGAACAACATAAAGAACTCACCATGCAAGGTAAACAAATAAAAAAATAGTAAAGCAACAGTAGGAAATTAACATGAGGAACACAAGCCAAGTATAACCACTAATATAAACGGGCTCAATTCACCAATTAAAGGAAATAGATTGGCAGAATAGATCAAGAAGCAAATTCCAGCAATAGGAAACACATATAGCCCATAAAGAAGTTCATAGCCTGGAAGTCAAAGGATAGAAAACAGTACTATATGCTCTAGGAGCTCAGGAAAAAAGCCCAGGTAGCTATTCCCTTTGCAGACAAACTGAGCTTTAAACCAAGAATCATCAAATGAGATTTAAATAAGGTCACCATGTGCTTGTTAGGGAAAAGTTCAAGTGGAAGAGATAAGGGTCATAAATATGTATGCACCTAATATTGGAGCATCCAACTACATAAGACAAATTTTAAAGAACATGAAAAATCTAATAACCAATATCACAAACTTAACAGGAGATCAAAACACTCCCTTATCTCAAAAAGGACAACAGACAAAAATGTAGCGAAACAAGTAGCAGAAATGAACCAAAGAGTTGAACAAATGGACTTAGTGGAAATGTACGCTGTTCGACCCAACATCTGAATATACATTCTTTTACGCTGCACACAAGATGTACTCTAAAATAGACCACATAATAGTCCACAGATCATTTTTAAGTAAATGCAAGGAAACCTAAATTATCCCATGCATATTATCTTACCATAGGGCAATGAAATTTGATATTCATAACAAAAGAAACTACAAAAATCCCAGAAACATATGAAAAATAATACCCTCTTTAGCAACCAATGGATTACAATAAAATTAAATAAGAAAGTAAACAATATCTAGAATCCAATGAAAATTCATAACTTACCAGAATTTGTGGGATGTTTTGAGAGCAGTATTCACAGAGAAATGCACAGTAGTGAATTCACATATTAGGAAGACAGAGCGAGAACAAGTAAATATCCTAATGCCGCACCTCAAGCTTCTAGAAAAAGAAGAACAAACCAAAGGCAAAGCCCAAGGAAGGCAGAAAACTATAAAGATTTCAGCAGAAAGTAATGCAATTAAGACAAAGAAAACAATGCAAGAATTAATGAATCAAACAACTGACTCTTTGAACAATGAAATAAAATTCATAAGCCCCTACCCAACCTCCTGAAAAAGAGAAAGAAAAAGCCAAAAATTCAAGAAATAAGGAATGAAAAGTGATAAAGTACTACAGATTCTGTGGAAATGCAGGTTATCACTACCTATTTTTTTTTTTTTTTTGTCTTTTTGAGACAGGGTCTCAGTATGCAATTCAGGCTGGCCTTGACCTCACTTTTGTAGCTGAGGCTGGTCTCGAACTCACACCGATCCTCCTGCCTCAGCCTCCCGAGTGCTGGGATTACAGGCATGAGCCACCATGCCCGGCTTCACTAGCTATTTTGAAAATCTTTGCTCTCTCCAAATGAAATACATAGAAGGAATTGACAGATTGTTAGATAGGTACAAATTGCCAAAACAGAACCAAGAAGACAAGCGAAAGAAAGAAAGAAAGAAAGAAAGAAAGAAAGAAAGAAAGAAAGAAAGAAAGAAAGAAAGAAAGAAAGAAAGAAAGAAAGAAAAGATAGAAAGAAGAAAGAAAGAAAGAAAGAAAGAGAGACAGAGAAAGAAAAAAAGAAAGAAAGAAAGAAAGAAAGAAAGAAAGAAAGAAAGAAAGAAGGAAGGAAAGAAAAAGACACCTCTAATAACCCAGTATCAGCCAATGAAATTAAAAAATGTAATCAAAAACTTATCAGCAAAGAGAAGCCCAGGGTCTAGTGGATTCATAACTGAATTCTACAAAACAATTTAGAAAATATTTAATCCCAATACTCCAAACTCTTAAGTGAAATTGAAAAGGAAACAGTGCTGGGAAAATCATTCCTGGAGGCAAGTGATACCAAAATTGGAGAAAGACTTGATTAAAAAAGAAAATTTTAATCTCAAATCAAGTAAAAGACAAGGCTGTCCACTACTGCCATTCTTATTCGATATAGTTCTGGAAACATTAGCCAGAGACAGTTGAGAAGAGAGAAAATTAAAAGAAGTAAAATAGGTAAGGAAGAAGCTTAGCTATCAATATTTGCAGATGACATGATCATGATACTCTACATGGAAGGCCCAAAAACTCCACCAGGAAGCTCCTAGAATTAATAAATAAATTCAGTAGCAGGGCAGGATACAAAATTGACACCCAAAAATCAACAGCCTTCATGTACATAGATAACAAACTCATGGAGAAATTAGAGAAACAATACCTTTCATTTTAGCATCCAAAAAAATTAAATACTTAGAATTAATCTAACAAAGGAAGTAAAAGAACTATACAATGAAAATCACATTACTCTGAAAAAAAGAGATAAATATTTCGGAAAATGGGAATATATCCCTGCCTCCTAGATAAGAAGGACCAACAATGTGAAAATTGCCATACTCCCAAAACTGTTATACAAATTCAGTTGAATCTCTATCAAAATACATGCAAAGTACCTCACAGATCTAGAAAAAAATATTCCTAAAACTTATTTGGAATCAGAGAAGCCTTAGAACAGCAAAGGCAATTCTAGGCAACAAAGTCAAGGCAAGAGTCATTAAAATCCCCAACTTGAAATTATACTGCAAAGCAACCATAATAAAATCTGCATGAAAAAATATCTGCATGGTACTGGCAAAACAAAACAAAAGACCCAAGGATCAACGGAACAGATTCGAAGATGCAGACACAACTACAAACACAGTTAATCACGTTTTCTTTGACAAAGGGGCCAAATATATTCGCTGGAAGAAAGATAGCCTCTTTAACAAATGATTCTAGAAAACTTGGTTCTCCACATACTGAAAACTAAGCTAGACCCAGGTATATCACCATGCACTAAATTAAATTCAAAATGGATTAAGGATCTAAACATTAGAGCAGAATCACTAAATCTACTGGAAGAGATAGTAGGTGGAAATCTTGAAGACCTAGGGGTAAACAGAGAATTCATCAAGAAAAACCAAACTGCAAGGGAAATACTTTAAAGAGTCATCAACTGGAATCTCATCTCATTGAGAAATTTCTGCACATCGAAAGAAATTACCGACAGAGTGAAGAGACAATCCACCAAGTGTGAAAAAGTCTTAACCTACAATCACTCAGAGGAATTCAACTAAAATATATTAAAAAACTCAAAAAATCAGGACCCCAAAAGTAAAAGACCCACTCCAAAAATGTGCATCTAAAATGAATACATACTTCTCATGTATGGAAGAAATACAAATGGCAAATAAATACATGGAAAAAATGTTGCACATCACTGGTCATTCTAGAATGCAAATTAAAACAATATTAAGATACTGTCTCTCCCTGGAAAGAATAGTTGTCATAAAGAAATCAACTAGTAAGAAATGTGCAAATGTCATATTGTGTCCTTAGCATAAGAACCTGAAAGAATAAATAAAATCTGAAAGATATGATAGATATAGTAAAACAGAAATAAACTGAATATAAAAAATAAATAATAAAGATGAGTGCAAGGAAGAAAGATAGGATAAAAAGGAAAGGGAAAAATCACACAAATATATATATATACAGGATAGCTAAGATGAACGGATTGTTAACTTCCATCCGTTTTCTCAAAAATAGCAGTTAATATTTAAAATTTTGACTTTGACTAACTCTGTATGCTAATATCTGCCATCTGAGCAACTACATCAAAGACAGCAATGCACAGTACAAAAACCACATCTAATTACTCCTCATCTTGTTCTTCTAAGTGTCTACCATTTCTAATGTTTTATCAATCATTATTCTGTTTAGAATACATTAAAATCACAACGTAAAGATGTCAAAAGAAAGATATTAAGGTTTTTGAAAGCAAGCAGTAATTTTCAATTATTTTTCCAATCTTGCAAACCTGTATGTGTTAACCTGAGCAACAGATCTGATGACAAGAATGCATAATATAACAACCAATGCTAATTTGCTGATCTTGTTTTGAAAATATGTACAGTATGTATGTTACTCTTTCTGTTTTTGTTTCTGCTATTTCTTTTTGATTTTGGCTTTTGGTTTTTTTTACTCTTTAAAATTAAATTTTAAAAATCAAATGTTAATTAACTTAACTGAATTACAATGTATGCACAGATCACAACATCCCTTTGTACCACATAAATGTTCAAAATCATTATTTTCCAATTAAAAGTAAATTTAAAAAACTTTTTAAAATTATAATTCAATTGAACATCTATGTTATTTTTGAGGGTCTCATAGGAGTGCATGTCACCTTGGAGGTTCAGGAGCAGAAAAGTCTGTAGAGTGGATAACCTTTACATGGAGTCATGAAAGAAAATTAGGCACGATTCCACCTGGAAAGCAAGGATGGGAAGAATATACCACAGCAAAAAGGGAGCCCATCAAAACATATGTAAATATGAGGGAGCATTACAGAATACCAGCAAGGTAGGAAAGCTGGAGATACAGGTGCCGTGTGGGAGGTGAGAGTTGCGCAGACAGAGAAAGGACAGGAGTTAGCCCTAAACAAGAAGCCAGTTAAAAACCAGCACCAAACTACCAGCCATGTCCAAATCACTCAGTAGCCTTACTTCACAGTTCTTGGGTTCAGAAATATAACCTACAGTTGAACTAAACAGACATTATTTGACCCCTCAATTTAACTGTGAGTCCCCCTACATTATACTGAGAAATCATGTGAAGAGGGCTACTACTCAACATATGACGGGGTTCATTTTCAGTAAAACTCCCCATATCCTCAGACAACAGAGAATGAACTAAGGAATTGAAGTGATCCCCTACTGAAGTCATCATTGCTTAGTTCCCCTAGTCCTCAGTATCTGCCGCCATCTTTTCTAGCATCCTCACCCACATTTTCTTTGCAGAGTTGCACCTTGCTTCCTTTCACTCCATGTATAGTTCCATTCTTCCAGAAACAATGCCTGATGGTTGGCTTGGCTCCTCACAACACAGTGCCTGCTCCCAGTGACTGGTTCTAGTTAGCTGCATTGCCCACACTGGTCCAATCAGGGTGGATCCTGGAGCTTATTCAATAGTCGCTAGAAGTCCACTGGATCCGAAGACAAGAACATGTAAAAGTTGGACTTAGGCCAACGACCTTGCTCGTCTGAGAAAACTGAGAATGAAATCAACACAACTGAAAGTAGATGAAGAAAATCTGAAAATGATAAAGCTCGGTGATCTCTGAATCAAGCCACTGCTGAATCCCAGCCTAGCCAAGAAACGCATAAGGACAAGATTTCTATTTTATTAAAGCTAGTTGAAGTTGGATGGTCAGCTCTTTGACGTTTTTTTAAAAATCATTACAGATGTAATGTTAAGATTGTTTTTCAAAAATTACCTCATTACACACATAGTGTCTTAAGACACAGACATGCTGAATATTGTTGAGGGAAAGCAAAACAAAGAGGGTCCACAGAACTTGTACAGCAGGGTGGATCTACCAGTTGCCAGCTGTACAGTTTGGAGAACTTTATTTCATTTTTGAGTCTTAAATTTTGTATAAATAAAGCCTTTTCACACATATAAAGTAGTTCCACCTCCCACAGCCCAGCGGAGCCTTGCTTATAATGAAAATCAAATATAATTATGAAAAAGCAACTTTCTAAATGTGAGTATTTTAATGAGCAAAGTGGCTATTAAGATATTACTGTTTTTCCAATAGGCTCTCAAAGATATTGGTATTACTTTAGTAATCAGCTCCATTTTTCCCAGTTGTATGAAAAAACGGTGATGCCCATAAAGCATGGAAGTTGGCATTAGCTCAGGTGAAGATCCAGCCAAGCTTTCAAGCGTGCTGTGCCCATGGTAACATAGCTCATGTTAATTGGGTTTCTGTTGGTTGCCCCTTGGGTCAAGAAAGGAAATGCTAGCAATCTAAGCTTAGTGTCTTTGTGGACCCCTGCAAAAGGTCAAAATATTAGCTAACAAATAAAATAAGCAATATGATTGACTTTACCTTCCAGATTGTTACTGCATTTCTATATTTCAGCCATTTGCCTTGGTGGCTTATATGCAATGAAGAATTTGGATGACCCAATTTTCATCTATAGTATTTTTTTTAAGTCTTCAGTCTTATGATAAATACTGATGAAAGTTGTTTAAATTTTTAAAACGTTATTACACTAAAAACACTCATTTCTAATAATCTCGCTCTCCGCTTCCCCTTGCACACCTCACTGCTCTTGGCACCTTCTGAAGCAGTTCTGGAAATCCTCTTTCATAAGTGTTAGTTGCCCTGTGCTGAATGCATTTAGGTCTTGAACTGTTCAAAGTATTTATGTCTGAGTCGTTTTGCCTTTGAGGAAAAAAACCAGAGCTCTGATGTTGCCAGATCTAGTAAGTTGGGTGAATGAGGACACACGGCAGGGCTCTTATTTGGCAGAAATTGCCATAACATGTTGGGTAGTGCAGGATGATCAAAACTTTGAGTGTTTAAATTAAAAAAACTTACTGCAGTAACAAACACTGTCATCAATCCCTCTCAAAATACCTCCCTCTCATTTCAAAAACACTCACCCTGCTATTCTTGACAATATATCTTTTACTGTAATAAGGTCTATTATATAATTTAGACATTCACTGTATTTTTCCATCTTCTGTTGTGTGTGTTATCCATGACTCCAGTGACTACAAAATTCACACACTGACCCACCTATCCTGTTTCTAAACAACCCTTCTATGTAGTGGATTAGCTACCCCAAGATATTCTGCTACTTTCACGGCTCTCCACGTGCTCAGCAAGTCACTCAGGCTACATTATAGGCTTCTGTCTTCCACCATAAGTAGCTTTACACATCCACCTTTGTCCTCTATCCCAGACAGAAGGCCAGAAGCCCCACCATATCAGAATCCCTGAACACAAGGATGGATAGCCACACTGCTCCTGGGAATTACTATAATTTTTCCCTTCCAAGTGAAACTATTCTCTTCTGACTAGAATGTTCTCTCCACTAACCTATCCCACCTTCCTTCTCTGCTTGCTAAGTAAGTCCTATTTTTTTTTTCCTGTTTCAAAAACTAACACTGATTTTAAAAGTTGAAATGTTAATTTGGCTCTGAAGAAGAATAATATGACTAAGTGAAAGTGGTTAATATAAGAAAATTCATATTACTATCCCAGAATACCTTTTGTTTTTCTACCTTTGGTAGAACAAAGGAACACTATATTTCTGTATTTTTTAAAAGTCAGAGCAAAAGTAATAGATAATAATAACTACCTTGCTGTGACTGCATATTGAGAACATCCTAGGAGGTGTCAGGAACTGGAGAACACAAGACCACGCGCCTTTGATCACATGGGGAGAGAACACGTAGGTCCAGATTAATGTTGTTCTGAAAAGGCACAGCTCAATGGTAAGTGGCCCTTTGATTTGCGGGGGGAGACTGAAATATTTATTCCTATGTTAAATCTCCTGAAAAGACTAGATCAACATGTTTTTGTTTGCTTTTGTTTTCCTACATCCAGCCCAAAGGCATAAATTTACAAATCGCACCCTCCTAGCAGACTCCAATATCGCATTCTCTGTGACATCTCCTCTTCTGTGCCTAATCCACACAGTCCTGCCCTACTCCTCATTTGTCTCCCTGTTGGAAGAAGCAACCCACCATCACCTCGAAGTACCAGAGCCAAGATGATTTAGTGCTGGGCACAGCTATGCAGGAGGAGGACAGGGGGAGGACTCCAGCCTGTGCTGATGTGCCCTGTGTCCCGTCTGCTCCACCCGCCTAATTATGACTCAGCACTGGCAGGAGGGAGGTGAAGTGCACTGTCAGGACCCTATTTTACTGAGCCCCGTCATATTTGCTCTTCTTCCTCCTAGGTTTTGCATAGGAGCCAGCACATCTGCGCAGACCCAGCCACCATACCTAGGGAAATGCGATAAATGCCCCCTCTAACAGCCTTTGGTTGGCCTATCCTGGCTCTAGTAGCTTAAAACGTTGCCAACCTATCCTGTATTTATATAGAAGTATATTTTCTGTATCTGTTTTATCTCTTTAATTCTTATGTTTTTTGCACAGTGCTTTTAGTACGGAATGATTATGCCCATGGTGGGGAGCTGGCACGTGTATAGAACACAACTTCATTCTTTTCCTCATGTCCTTCTTCTCCCCTCCTTGCCACCTCCTGCATGCCTTGGTCTCTTTCTCTTTCATAAGAGTGTACTGAAAAAAGTATTTTATTTCTGTATTTTAGGGTGTTCAGGGTCTCATTACTAGATCGGACTCCTAGTGATCCGCCTGTTTATAGCCTCCCAAGAGCAGGGATTGCAGGCACCGCCACCACACCCAGTCTCAATTTGCATCTCAGTGCGCCCCTGGGGCCAGGCTAGAAAGGCAGGCCCAGAGATAGAACCCCCAGCCCCTGAGTATGTTTGCTGGAGCTTCAGTCTGCTGAGCTATTTGGCCAGCCTTGAAATAAAAATATTTTAAAGGGGGAACAAACAGATAAAAACATCATCCTTTGAAGGGAAGTTCTTCCAACTTTGCCAGGAGGCCATATCCACTCAGTGGCAGAGAGTCAGAAAAATGTTCATGTTGTTTACAAAACCACTCTACCAGTTTCCGCTCAAAACTTTGTCGTATAGGTTTCTCTCCCTTTGTACGAGGTAGGGCCATTTCAATAATTACTTCAAGCCATTTACCTAAATACACTTCACTCTCTGTAAATGCAGATCCTGACAACCTAGTATTACGCTACTGTCTTAATAATATAACTGAGACTTAATTGTGAAAAGGTATGTCATTTAAGTGTTTATTTCTGTGTTGATTTGTTTTGTGTTTTACTTGGTGGGAACCCTACTTAGAGTAGAATAAGGGAACAAAGGAATTTGAGACAACTGTCACAGAAAGCATGAAGAGATCTCAGAATGTGTCAGAGGGTCAAGGGTGAAGAGCACAATGGCCAGAATCCCAAGGAGACATGGGAAAGGCAGGCTGGAAAAACTGATGTATCTAACATGTAGTTCCACGTTTCGTTTCTCTTTATTGAATTTGACTTTTATTATCCTTATGCCTTAGTCAAAATTATTTGAATGATACCCCTGTCCTGTTGGACAAGGTAAACTATGACAACATAAGTAAAAGGTGATATGGAGACAACTGGGGTCAGAGCCTGGACAGAAGATGACCTGAGCAAAAAAAGCCAAGCCCAGTGCAATGCTCCTTGTGAGTTGAACCATTTTCTCCTGTGTTTGAGCCCTAGCCCCTGAGTCCTGGGAATGTGACCTTCAGTGGAGTTAAGACTATTGCACATGATCAAGTCAATCTGAGGTAGTTCATGTGGATGCAAGCACTGCGTGCTTGATATTCTCTTGAGGGAAATTAGAACACAAAGAAAGATAACACAGAGGGGCCATAATGTGAAGATATGGAAGCAATGAATACCAAACAAGTGAAAGAAAAACCTGGAGTTTCTGGAACCTAGAAGTGTGAGGCACATTTCCCCTCACAGCCCTCCGAAGAACCAACATGGCCCAACAGCTGGATTTTGGACTTCTACTGGCCAAAATTGAAAACAAGAAATTTCTGTTGTTTTTAGAATACATTCCATGGTTCCTTGTTCTGACACCCTTACAATATACTTCCGATGAAGTTCAGACATAACTGGGTCCAGGAGAGGTTCTTAGATTATTGTAATTTAGATATTGGAAGAAAGAAAAGCTTAGGGACACTTAGATAATGGCTGAATCTTCCTGTTGCTTTCAGTGGAGAGCTCTCCATCTCCCTCTTCATGCCACAGGAGTGAGATTTGAGACCCAGCACTGGCATAGGATACAATAAACACAGCATAAACTTCTTCTTCATTAATTCTACAGCATCCTAAGGATATAATAAATGAATATCCTGAAACCTCACCCACATCTGACCTTCCTATAGCCAAGTTTTCCAAAACTGTTCATTTCCTCTGATTCCAAAAGTGACAAAAGCTTCCTGTCCTCAGACGTTCCAGAGCAGAAAAAGTAACCTATTACAATCTTGAAAGTATTCTGTTAAGAAAAGGGTGAATTTTAGACTATTTGATGGCCTGCAGATGATGTTGAACATATTTTTTGAAGCACACTTTTTTATCTGGCAGTATATCACACATTTTTATGTATGTCAGTAGATACTTCTCTATAATATGATTTTTAATGTCAAGAGACTCTGTCTTCAGGAATTGCATTCTGTAGTCCATTTAATGCTTTTCTGATTCAAGTCAATGACAAATCAAGATGGCTGTTGAGCCCAGTGGTACATATGCCCAAGGGATCATCTCCATGATCACCTATTTTATATTCTTGTCTTTACACGGTGCTTTCTTTAAGAAATTGCCTCAAAATACTCATTCTCTGTTCTCTGAGAATTTCTAGAACATTTCTAGCTCTTGACTGGGAGAGTCTTTCCTTTCTCAGATCTTGGTTAACAAGTTACCTCTTCTTTCTCTTTTTAACATATCTTCTCTTGGTTCCTTTCCTACCACCTGCTTTACTTCCTTTGAAGAAACTCCTTGAGTTTGTCATGTTTATTTGCACACTTCATTTAGATTTTAAAGCCCAAGGTAGTAGAGACTGTATCTATCTTGTTCATTTGTAAATTTCTGCTGCATAGCTTGCTATTTTTGTAATGTTACATATGTGCTCTTTTGTAGAAGATTTCACTAGGTTTAATGTTTTGACGATCCATCCATATTCTGTGTCATCAATACTTTATTCTTCTTTAGTGACCAGCACTTGTCAGTATTTAGTGACAAGCAATGTTTCACTCTGTCTCAGTGCCTGAGACTTTGTACCCATTTTATTGCTTGTAAATAATTGGTGTTTTATGTTATATATTTGAAACAGATATGATATGAGTATTCTCATATGATTATGAATGTATTTTGGGTGAAAACAGAATTGGTGAAACAGAAAATGCACATATACTGTGGACAAACATTTTGAAGCAATTGTAAGATTTTGCATTGTCTTGAAGAATATAATAAGTCCGGTTGTTTCACAGTCTTCACAAAACTTGGAACTATTAGGGATTTTAATTTAGCTATTCTGGGGAGTGCTTAACACACCTAATTTTTAATTTACTTTGCATTTCCCTGTTACTCTAGTGGTGTTTCTTCATAGTTATCTGTATTATTCATGCATTTACATAATTTAATGATGAGTTATGTATATTTTTATGATATAACTTCTTAAAGTCATCTATTTTAAAATCAGGTTGCAGTTTGCTACCAAATGTTTTGCATGTAAGTACAGGATATCACTCCTGTCAGATACATGTTTGTGAACATTTCACCAGGTCTGTGAATTAATACATTAGCACTGGTCAATCATCATACATCTGAAGTGACTGGGATCAGAAATAGCTTGAGAATCAGAGAGTCAGATCGTTTTTGGATTTGGGGATATTTGCACATATTTTTCCAATTGAGAACTTTTAATGTAAAAATTTTGATTCTGAAATCCAGGAAATTTTAGCTGGGCAGATCGCTCAGTAGAAGAAGCACTTGCCTGGCAAGCACAAGGGCTGAAATTCGATCTCTGGCCCACAAAAAGGAAAAACAAAACAAAACAAAAAATGAAATCCAGGAAATTTTAAGCACCAACGGGATGTTCAAAAAATTCCAAAATTTGAAACTTACAGGATTTTTGGACTGAGTATGCAAAAAAGTGAAATATCTTTTATGAGTAGAAATATTAAATGTTGATGACAACAGATTTTCCAGTTTCCTATTGTTACTGTTTTCTGTGTCTTAGAAAAGGACTAATTAATCTCAAAATGCTATGAACATCCTCCTTAGGCCATTTACTGATTTAGCCTCTATGTTTCAATCTGAGACTTACTCAAGTTTTGTAGTAGTATGAGATATGGACCTTAATGTTCATCTTAGGTAGATAGATGATAGGTAGATGATAGATAGATAGATAAATAGATAGATGATATATAGATAGATAGATAGATAGATAGATAGATAGATAGATAGATAGATAGATAACCAGTTTTTCTTGCATGTTTTTATGAAAAGGTAAGTTCATTACTGTGGTGGTTTATCTATTTTGAAAACCAGATAAAAATACAATCATTGACTTATTTATAAACATTTTGCCTGTGTCACACTTTCTCAGTTACTGTAACTCAATAGTAAATCATGAAGACAAATTAAGTCCTCCAAATTTATTCTTTCTTTAGCATAGCTCTGAATGTTCTAGCTCTTTTATATTTCCATATAAATTTTAGAATCACATGATTTATTTTTTTTTTAGAAAATATCAGCTGTAGATTTTTTTGGTGCTATATTTTCTTCTAGACAATGCACATTATGTAATGATGTAAATCTAATTTGTCCTTGCACTAATCTTTTTTCATGTTAGAGCTGTTATATAATTTTATGATCTTACTATTTTGTATGCTACATCTTCTGACTATTATAAATAGAATTGGGTTGCTTCTTTTTCTGTTTTATGCTGTTAAGTATGGGAAATGAAATGCTGATAGAAATAGTGAAGGTGGATATCCTTGGCTTGTTTGTGGTTTGGGGGTACAACATCCAATATTTCACTATTACAAGGATGTTAACAGTTTTTCATAAAAGACTGCTATCAGAATATGGAAAAATTTTCCAAGAGCTCTGAAATACCTTTAAGAAAGTCTAAAATACTTTTGTCACTTACAAATGGCAGAAAGAGATGATACAAACTGGCAAATAGTCTGAAAGGGAAGAGAAAATCTGAGTTTCTCCAAAACAGGACACCGTGTCATATTAAACGTTTTAGACAGGGCAATAAGCTGTAGACAAAGAGGTGACAATAAATTTCACCACGTGGAAGAAATTGGAAATATCTACAGGAATCTTTTTAACTGATAGAAGTTGATAAAATAAAGGTTGATTGAAGAACACTGAAGAGAGAATAGGAAGTGAGCAGAAGACCGCTCTGGCCAGCCTCTACTCTCAAGCATAGAAGATGGAAAGAGAAATAGCTGGAAAAGATGAGACAAAGAACAGTGAGGAAAAAGTGAAGCTCCCAACATTCAAAGTACATAAAAAGAAGGTATGTAAGAAAGGAAGGAAATTTCAATTTAAAATATTTGAGATGGTGAAGAAAGCCATGGTATGGGAATCAGACTGGAGTACTATTTCCCATCTTAAAGGTGACCACTATATGGCCCTGAATTGGTCATCTCCACATCTATAAACTTCACATAATTGTCATCTGGACAATGATATCTTTTAGAATAGATATGAGCAAAGATAATTTAAATATTCCTCAACCACTGTGACATTTCTGTTCTTTTCTTTATTTTTTTTTTTTTTACCTGCAGTTGAACTCAACACCTTGTACTTGTCAGGCAGGCATTCATGCTGGTGAGTTATATCTTTAGCTCTGTGACATTTCCTACAATTCTCATGGTACAAGCGGCCACTCATTTGTCATTCTTACATCTTAAAATTTATGATAATTTGGTTTTATTGACTGTGTCTCTTACTTGTTTGCATCATGTTGGTGGTATTGAAATGAAAGGGTGAGTGTCCTTAATTACTCTAATAAGAAACCCATATGGAGAGTGTGAATCCCAATTATGTGAAAAGTAGACTATGCAGTGGAGAGAACAGGTCATCAGATCAGGTTGAGGAAGTTCTAGGGAGGGCACGGTTACAGTCAGACATTTCCTAAACTGAGGTTCCACAACTGTAGGTGCTATTTTTAGATCTCTTATAATCTCCACAGCAAGGAGGAAGAGACACATGAAGAGCACTTGAAGGTTAATCACAATCGTTCCATCATATCATGGTAGATGAAGCGCATTTGATCAACTATAATAACCAGTCACTAAAATAACTAGACCACATCAAATTATCTTGTTTGTTAAGATAAATGTATTGAATTAGCTACCTCCTTAAATCCATGGATTGATATTTACCTAATTAAACTCATTTCTTCTAAAAGAAGTGATTAATCCTCTGTTGATGATACAGTGTTGAGTAAACAGAGTGAATTGATTTGGAGAGGAACAAAAATTAAATAGAGTTTTCTGCAAAGAATATGTGCATTTAAATATATTTGGAAAGCTTGCTATTACCCCGAGTGTGCTGAGTTTCTAAGAATCATTAGACACTGGGGGAAAAGAGAATACAGAGAACATGAACCCAGCCCTTAAACAGTGTTAGTGTCTAAGTGAACCAAAATATAGAACATAATAATGAATATATTAAATAACTGTGTAATTTGGAGGGAAACTATACATTCTCTAGTTGTCCAGATGTAGAATGCTATAGGGCAAAAACAACAGAAAAGGTTCATAGAGGGTGTAGATTTCCACCACATTAAAAGTATAACTGAGAACTATAACGTTTGATTTCAAGTAACAAAATCCCAAATGAACTATATTAACCATTAACTAGGATTCATAAAGGATACAAAAGATGAAAAATGATGCAACTAAATTAGGACAGTCACAGTTAACTTTTTTGAGCAGAATGTATTTATTGGAGGAGAGAAAGCTTCTGTCCAAGAGAGGGACAGGAGGAGAGCCCAAGTGGTTTGTCATGCACAGTTAACTTGTTGATTTTTGTTTCTTTCTAGTGTCACAGATTTTCAGGTTCAAGTCTTTGAATTCTTCACTGGTAAAATGTCAGAGAAAGAGGTATTAATATGGATATTTTCATGGGGTCAGAGTGGAGTGGAACAAAGATAGACTTCAGAGGGTATAAACAGAAAATCGCAAAAGAGTGTACGAGAACAACTAAAGAATATGTAAAGGCACTCAAGGTCATTCTATTGCTTATCCATCTATTTCAAATTTCATTGTGTTAAAACCCTCTTCCATTAGCACCCAGCTATCTCACAAAGAAGTGCAAAAGCTAGAGAGGGCTTGCAGTTAGGAGGGTTAGAAGAAGTTAATAAATAGAACAGAGAAGCAATTAGTTATTTAAAAATACTAATTTAAATGTATACATACAGCAGCAAGGTCAGAAGAAAGGTCATCAACTATGAGTCAAGTCACCAGAGACATCAAAGAGTAAAGAATATAGAACATTTCATGCATAAATAGTTTTTAATGTAGATTGGAGACAAAATCTAATTGGAAAGGGACTAAGATATAAGTGAATTAAGAAAAAATGAAAATTCAACTTCAGTTTATGAAGGTACAGTCAGTACTTGAGTAGCCCTACCATGATTAAATACTGTTGTTCTGGTAAATGGTCAGTCACCAGATCTCCAGTGAAGGAAGCCTGGCTTCCTAATATTTGTGAGTTATCAAGACATACATACCCTCTCTACTCCATTTCATTGATTTCACTTTCCCAGTGTTTTAACAGCTGTCTAAAAACGGCAAAGCAGAGATGTTACCTCCACCATATCCTATATTTCTATAAAACCAAGATACATATTAAAAGGCACTATTGTCATGCATTAGAAAAAAGACAAACTTACAAGATGAACACAAAGTTTAATACCAGCCACTCTTTTCTCCTTTACAAACCTATGTACAATTTCCCAAAGTGAGCAGCACTGAGGTTAGAGCCCAGAGTACGGCAGTCTACCTGAGCTGAGTAGTCTCACATGCAGTGAGAAATATGTAAGGGGGTGCAGTGTAGGGCCTACCCTGGTAATAGAGTGGATCACTGCAGAGTCAACTCCAGGACTCTTTGTGGGTTGATCTCATGCGTCCTTGGCTGAGAGAGCTAGATTGCTTAAATGCAAGAAAAGCCTAGAATAGAGTTCTATGAAGTCAATGATTATGCAGATGAGAGTAGAACAGAGATAGTAGAAGCCAAGTATGGCCCAAAAATTAATATTATAATTGTAGAAAATCCAGGTAGAAAGACCTCCTTAACATCCTATGGGTGCCTTATTATAGATTCTATACCTAGCAGACAAATTTTTGTTAGGTAACATGACTTCTTTTTTTTCAGGACCAGAGTTCAAACTCAGAACCTTGCACTTGCCAGACAAGCACTTGTGCCACGGAGATATCTCCCTGGCCCCGCTAATGTGATGTAAACAAAGATAATTTTTCATCTTAGAAAACCTATTGCCTATAGACTGTGTGATACAACATGCTTTCATATTCTTCAGCCCTGTATGGACATAATACTACATGAGCAGTATTCGGGAGGCTGAGGCAGGAGGATTGTTGTGAGCTCGAGACCAGCCTGGGCTACAAAAGTGAGCTCAAGGACGGCCTGAACTGCATAGCAGGACCCTGTCTCAAAAAAAAAAAAAAAAAAAAAACTACATGAAAACACATCCTTATGAGAAATAAGAAATGAAATTAGCAAATATAAGAGTTAATAGAATTTTTATATTTAAAATTCTTTTTAAAAACAGTTTAATGATTAAAGCAAATGAAACAATTGAAAAATTGGTTTCTAATGGTTACTCAAGTAAAATATAAGAATAAAAATGATTATCCATTCCAAATATTGTTTAATATTATGCAAGATTTTGAAGCAGCAAAATAAATACATGCAAAAGAAGGAAAAGAAAATTTAGCACTTTTTATTGGTAGAAACCATTATTGTATGCAAGGAAAACAAATTTAATTATTTATTTGGTTGTTACAGGATCTTGCTATGTCATTTGGACTCATAGTAATCCTCCTATCTCAGCCTCCCCAGTGGTAGGATTTAAGGGGGGGGCGCACTGTGCCCCATTTCAGTGGTCAGGGTTCCTCATCCAGCACAGCATATGGTACAAGGCATTGCGCCCAGGTCCTTAAGCTTGCAGGTGGGCATTTAGGCCACTCAGCTATCTCTGCAGCCCTGCGTGCAAATTTTTAAGGAAAACATAAAATAGTTTTAAAAGTGGCATGCTAAAAGATATGTCAAAATTTATTGCACTTTTACGTATAAGGAAAGCAATGGGAAATTGAAATTTTAAAGATATTACTTATAATACCACAGTAAAATGTGAAGTTTTTAGGAATAAACTAAACAAAAATGTATAGAACAATCATTCTGAAAACTAAAACATTTTTGAGAAAAAAAGTGAAACTTTAAATCATGCTATACTACATTCACAGATTAGAAAACTGAAAACATGTCTACTTTCTCAATTTGATTGATAATCTTAGACAATTTCAAACACCTACTAGTCATTCTACTAGCAACTGACAAACTGGTTATGAGATGCAGATGAAAGCATACAGCATCTAAAATAGACTGAATAATATCATAAAAGAAAAAGAAAACTAGAAAACATACATTACCTAATTTTAAGACTTTATATGGAGTTGCCATAATACAAATAGAGTAGAAAAACCTAAGAAAAGCCCATACATAAGTGAAACAGAAAACTACATCCAAAAATATAGTTCTCACACATATACCCCTCACACACTGTTATGGTTTATGTCTAGTTGGCCCCTCAAAGCCTCATGCAGTCATGGGGTGGGGACTTCTATAGATTGAAATTTGACTCATGAGTCACTGGGGTTATGTGTTTTAATACTGATTTAGAGTTTGAGACTTGATCCATGATCCCTGGGATTATATGTTTTAAGTACTCCTGGGATTATGGGTATAGCCTAAGGTGGGTAAGCTGAGGTGGAGGGCCTGAATGTAATATAAAGAGAGACAGAGAGACAGACTAGTGCTGTTGCTCTCTGCTACCCTGGTTTGTCAATTTCTTCTGTCACGAGTGTTGCTTTTCCACTGCCATGAGCTGTATGTGCTCTGCCCTGTTCCACTCAGCCTTGGTCCACCGGAAACTGTGAGCTAAATAAACCTTTCCTTCCTTCATTTTGAGTGTGGGTATTTGTCCCAGCAATGAAATAACTAAAACACACACATACAATTTATTTTCAAGAAATCTTCCCAGAGAAGTACCTTTTCAACAAAAAATTGGGAACTAATCAATCCAGTGATATAGAGTGAAATCCAGTCCCTGTCCTTCAACTAATATAAATTTAATTTTACATAGATCATACCTATCAACAGAAAACCAAGAAGAATTAAAATTCTAAAAGACATATGTGTGAATCTTCATATTTTGGGGTAGGCAAAGATTTCTTAAGCGGGATATTAAAATTGCCAACCAGAAAAGCAAGCAGAAGACAAATTGGATTGCACCAAAATAGAAAACTTACCCATTTCCAAAGATATCATTAAGAAATTAAAAGGTGATGTACTGCATGGTGACTATAATTAGCACAACTGTGTCATATACAGTCACATTATCCCTTTTATCCCTAAGGATTACACACTGCACTTCTCCACTGGTTGCCCAAATTATGGCACATATTGAACTCTATTCATACTCCAATATAGTGCTTCGAGGGCCATTGTCAGTAAAATGAATGTTGGCTGAACACAGCACTGCAATGCAGGACAGTCAATCTGAAAACTGAGAAAGCTTCTATGTGACACATGAGTTGTCAGTACAAACAGCATGAAGGTGCTGTACAAAGGGATTATTCACATCACAGGCAGGACAGAAGAAAATGCAGTGAAATTCCATCACACTGTTTGGAGTGGCACACGATGTAAAACTTATAAATGACCTAGTTCTGGAATTTCCATGTGATACTTTTGAATCATTGTAATTGCATCACTATTGATCATGTGTAATTGAACATAGGGAAAGCAAAACCACAGTTAAAAAGAGAACAGGGTTGGCAGTATAGCTCAGTGGACTAAGCACTTGCTTAAGTAAGTACAGGGGCCAGGGTTTGATCCCTGGCACCACATGCCACGCCAGCCCCTCCCCTGGTGCACTGAGTCAGCAATGGAGTCTGGGCCTGGTGGCACACACCAATGATCCTAGCACTAGGGAGGCAGAAATCAGTAGGATCACTATGAGTCTGATCTGTGTGGTAGGACCCTGCACAAAAATAAATAGATAAAAACATAAAGAGACCACTGTAATCGAATACTAAGATGATAGATCTTATGTATCCTCATTACAAAAGCAAAAAGAAAGGAATAAAAGAAAGAAAAATAGAAAGAGAGAGGGAGTCAGAGAAGAAGAAATCAAAGAAAAAAGGAAGGGAGGGATGGAGAAAAAGGAAGGAGGGAGAAAGCAGATAAAAGAAAAAAGGGAAGGAGAAGTTTGTGAGGTAATGGATGTTACTAGCCTACTTAGCCTCTCAGAAACCAAAGCATCAGCTTGTGCATCTAAATATATGCAATTTCATTTGTCATTTATACTTTAGTAAAGCTGGAAAAAGAAAGACATAAGGAAGTGAGAAGCCAGCCAGAGGCTGGGCGACAATAGTTGGAATACATCTACATGCATCTAACCGTATAGTAAAGAAAGGAAAGGTTGCAGCCCATAAGAAGAATAGAACAAGAGGCTGGTTTCTGTATTTGGGGGAAATGTTTACACACTTCCCAAAAGAAGACATGAATGTGCCAGAAAAGACTTGAAAAGAGACTCAGCATCGTTATTCCCCAGGAAAGCACATTCTAAGAGTACAGTAAGATATGGCACACAAATAACAAAATCAACTGAGAATAGTATGTGGGAACATTGTTGTAGAACAACTATAGGGCAGGCAAACGACACAGGCACTCTGGAAACAGTTTGGCAATTTTTTAAAAAATGAAATATTTACCAATTAAATGATTCAACACCTTTCCTTGTAAGTACTTTTCCAAAAGAAAAAAATACAGTAAATAAGCATGTAATATATAATAAATATAACAGATATGTGTATGAAAACTTACATATGAATATATATGGCATGAATATTTAGTGAGAATTGTCAGAATGTTAGAAAAATGTCTATAAAGGATGAAAGGACAAATATATTGTATGTATTCATAAAAATCAATATGAAAGTATTCATAGAATGAAATACTATTGTGCTGACGATATAGGTGTGTGGTATAAGAGCCCATCTAGTAAGCACAAGGTGTTGAGTTTGGTCCTCTGAACAAGAAAGAAAGAGAGAAAGAAAGAAAGAAAGAAAGAAAGAAAGAAAGAAAGAAAGAAAGAAAGAAAGAAAGAAGGAAGGAAGGAAGGAAGGAAGGAAGGAGGAAGGAAGGAAGGAAGGAAGGAAGGAAGAAAGAAAGAAAGAAAGAAAGAAAGAAAGAAAGAAAGAAAGAAAGAAGACAGACTACTCAGTAATATAGAAAATGAACTGTTACAGTCAACAACATAGAACAATCACTTCAAGTTGTTTGTACAAAAGAATCTAGATGCAAAAAGTACATATTGAATACTTCCAATCATGAAGATTTAGAATATGTAAAATAAGTGCTGGGGATATCGCTCAGTGGCACAGTGCCTGCCTGGCAAGCACCAAGTTCTGAGTTCCAGTCCCAATAATAATAATAATGTCTATGTAAAACAAGCCACAAGGACAAAGGACCAGGTTGGTCTTTAAGCAGAACAGAGAGTAGAAGGAAATGACTGGCAATGGGCGTGAGAAAACTCCGTGCAGCATTGGAAGTGCACACTTTAATTAGGGCTGTGGTTGCGTGGGTCCATATACTTACAAAGCCTCATTAACTCTACACTTAAAATTTGCACATTTTAGCTGAGCATGCCTGTAAAATCCACTGGCCGGGAAGGCTGAGGCTGGAGTTTGTAAGTTTAATGTCAGTCTAGGTAATTGAAAGAGAACTTGTCTCAAAACAAGATTGTTTTAAAAAGGACTAGGAGTGTGGGACAAGTTGCCTAGCGTGCTCAAAGCCATGAATTCAATTTCAGGCACTGAAAAGAAAATGTGTGTTTCATTTTCTGTAAATTATGCTCCAATAAAATTGATCTTGTAAAATAAAACATCTTAAGCACAAGAATCTCTACTATTTACCAAGCATTTTGCAAGTGGCAGTCAGTGGGTAGGGTGTGTCCATGCCTGGCCACCCAATGATTGCTGCAGTTTTCAAGACAGAAGTTACCATGAAAACTGAAGTTGAGGGCAGTGAAATCCTTTGCCTTAGGTCATAGAGGTGAGAGAACACTCTTAAAACAGCACAGGTTAAGGAGTCCATGCAAGGGGAGAAACTGAACTTACTAGGAGTGAGGACCAGGCCATCCGACCCTGGAAGAAACAATGAAAGGGAGTTCTGCAGGAGCAACTGTGTTCAAGGAGAAGAATTCAAGTCGGTAAGGAAGAGTGTATAGGACGCTGTCAATTTGTCTAGCAGGTTCTGCAAACTAAGAACCATAACAATAGTAGCAATGGTGGGAACAACCAAAGTGCAAGCATGTGAATCTGTTCCAGGAACGCATAGTCCAGGCCTCTGGGAGTGAGTGTGAAAAGCCATCTCTCTCTCTCTCTCTCTCTCTCTCTATATATATATATATATATATATATATATATATATATGTATAAAAATTCATCTGTCCCAGCTGAGGGCAAAACAGGCAATTCTCTCGCCCTTTTTAATTATAATATTTGACTTCCTATGATTCTGTCACGCTACTAAATTGGAAATGGAATAAAATATAGTAGATAGAAATTTTGGCTGAGCCAATTAAACTATTCCATAGAGAGTCTTTCCTGGCCAAGCAACATTATGAACCTCTGAATAAATTGGGTCTAGGCTTTGGCTTGTTATTTTTAATTTGAACTAATGGAGTGGATATGAAAGGCTAAAACTGGAGGCCTATTCAGTCTCCGATATCCTGCTCAAAACTTTCCCATGTCAAATGTCGCTATCACCTTTACCATTTCAATTTCACATTACCAATATTGGTGCCGTTCCTTCCTTTCCATACTTGAGAGCACAGAGAAGCTCACATCCTTGCCCAGGACCCTTACACACTTTGGCTTCTGTCCCTTTCTCTAATTCCTAGGTCAAGAGCCACACTGATGCCATGTACTGCATGTGAAGATGGCTTTGCAGCTGAATATATTTGGGACACGTTGTGTTAAACATAGTTACAGTTCCTGGCTATAAAATCTCCCAAGGATTTTAATGTGTTCCTGAGCACTGGGAATCTCCATGGGTGAGATAAAATATTTGATTGTGGAAGCCCTGTGATTCAAGCGTTACCTCCAATTCACCGTGGGAAACATTGGCCCAAATTACAGTAACTGCTCACAGTCCTCTTTGCTTTTCCCCTCTCTTGTTCAAATTCATGATGAGCACTGCTGTGGAGAAATGTCTCAAACTGCATTTTCTTAAGTTGGTCCTTAGTTTCTGAAATCTTGGTGACCACACACAGTACTCAAAAAGTGCTGTTCACGCTCTCTTTCTCTCTCTCTCTCTCTCGCTCTCTCTCTGTCTGTCTCTCCCTCCCTCCTCCCCCTCCCTCCCTGCATCCTTCTCCCTCCCACTTTCACAAACATTAACTTCTTTATTTCATTCCAGAGTGACACACTGAAAGGCTCACTCGAGACACCTAAAACCAGGAAAGTCCCCAGAATTACATCTTGTTACATCTTGGAACAGGCACCACTAGCCTTATAGCCCTTCAAGAAAGTAAGATTTGTCTTAATATTGCTTTCTCTGATTACATATGTGCTACTTTTCTTTGTCAACACAGTGAAAAGATGCCACTTGTGCCATGTAAATGATCTGTTTTTTTGCCCTACAATTACTTGAATACATTAGATCAAAATGTCATGGGTACTTCAGTCTAGAAACCGAAGCATGTAAATGGGTTTTTAGTTTCAAGAGCACATGGAAGTATAAAGAGGCCTGCTTCTTTAAGTAGCTTTTACAAAGGCTTTCTAAAGCTCTCTTCTGCTTTGTTGATTTATTTTTTAAAGAGAGAAAGACACATTGATGAATTAGTCCAGGCCTCTACAGCCTCCCAGGAGATGAAGGAGGAGCTAGTGGAGAGAGAGCGTTAGGTCATGTTTTCCTCTGATTGCAGCAGCTCCCAAGTCCCAGATCCTTCCGGATTATACTCAAAGATGCTGCACTAACTGTTTGAATTGATTTAATACCAAGAAAACCCAAGCTGTGGGATAAGAAGCAAAGGAGAACAGAAAGAAATAAAGGGTAGGGAAAGAAATAAAAAACTAAGAAAATGAGTGCATTCCAAGATGGGAGAGTTTTGCATCCCCTGTCTGATTAGAGTCCATAAATTGAGATTTAGAAATAAAAGGGATGTTACTTATATAAGCTGTGTGCTTCTGATCTGGGAAATAGCAGGGAGACTTCTGGTATACCTCATTAAGAAGACAAGTGCATTTTTCCTGAAAGGCACTAAGGATGGAGCAGCCACAACACTGCTTCCTAGGAGTCAGTGGTCCTCCAAAAGCATCTTCTCAGGAGCATGCAGTTGGACCTTTAAGCCTGTCATTCACGTGGACAGAGAACACTACAGAACGACATTATACAACCAAAATGGCAGCCTTTAGGAAGTGGTGAAGTACCCAGCAAAATGAAAACATCCCAGAGGATGTTTTCTGATGTAATGTAATGTGCTTTAGAAGGACAATGCATTAGTGTTTCAGCTGGCTTAAACTGACCCACTCCTGACAACCTTCTTGATTGCTCTCAAAAATAATTATAGAATGGTTTTGAAAATAACTGCAGAATGCAACATCCTTAGTTAAGGAAGTGGGGAGGTTGTGTCCAGGAAAACCTGGGCTCCATTCCAGTCCCTTCCTACAACAGAACACCCTTTGCTACTTTAGCCCAGTGAGTCATGTGACCCCCCAAGGTATGCTACTTGTGGAAAAACACCACTGGGGGTCTTGTCTGTGCTGCAAGTGGGTCATGTGCATCTGAGACATCATCTATTATGAGTAGTTATGGAAATCTTGTCCGACTTGCTCACAACAAATCCTAAGTTTCTGTTGTCTCTTGCTGCCTGTCTCTAAGAATGAATCCTTTTCATATAACAGTTGGAAATTAATGTGTTCAGTCTCGCTGGACTCAGACAAGTTTATAATATACACAGAGGGAGCCTGTTTTACAAAAACTAGTACAGATGGTCTTATATTTGTGAAACAGTTTAATATGTTGTGTATTAACAAGCCATTGCATATTTAAGGGGAAAAAACAATTGTGTCAGAAATCATTCCTAAACTCAGTGACTTAGAATATCAGTATCTGTAGCGTAGTTGGAAATATCTTCTATAGGCTAGACTCAGTAAGGCAGCTCTGTCCAGGCAGGGCTGGCCAGGAGAGCTGCTTCACATAGTGAAACCAAGTGTGAGACAGGTGGCTCCACTATACTGGCCTCTCCTCTTCTTCATACACCAGAATAGCTCAGGTATGTTCTACTCTTGTGATTTGCAGAAGCTTAAGAGAACTCAAGCACACCAAGGTCTAAGTGTCAGGTCTCTCTTAAGAATGTTGTCTATTCACATGTCATTGAAGAAAACAAGACACAGGCCAAGCCTATGTTCAAAGAGTAGAAATATATATGCCATGATTTAGAGAAAAATTTTGAAGTTACATGGCAAAGGGCACAGATATGGAAAGAGGTTAAGAATTGCTACTGATAGTTCTAGCAGTTGTGATGCACCGATCTCTCTTCAGTTTTTAAGGCCTGTAAAGAACTTTAGGTCATTGGTTCTTCATAAGGCCAGGATAGCATTGGAGATCACTCTCTGGGGCTTGGACTCCTTATTAGTAAAGTAGGAATGCTATTTTTCCTTCCTATTTGACAGGGTTAGTGTGAAGACCAGAAGGTGAGGCCATGGATCTGAATGTTCTTAGCTACTGAATACTATGTTATGTGTTATTGCAAGTACTACCAGATGGCTATACACTTTGTATACATTAGGCTTGGTGGACATACATTTTCTACTCCAATTTTCTATCTAACTCATAAAGGGAGCTAAGAACTATGGAAAATATGCATGACCTTCATTACTGTGTTGCTGCTATATTTTAGACCTAGTTGTCCATTGAAGGTCTATGTGTTAATGACTTGGTCCCTATGTTGAGGCTCCAGAAAAAAGTAGGAACACTAGAGGGAAGGCATAGTAGCAACCTCTTGTGTCACTGGGCATACACTTACCAAGGAGAAAGTAAGACCATAGCCTCTTCTGTTTCCTTTCTTTCAAACCTTGATATAAGGCAGTTGGCCTTAGCTGCCAACCCAGGATATACCCATGAGTTTTGACAAACAGATATGAGAATGGCTTTTCATTTACCAAAGCTGCTTGTGAAAAGATTTTAGGAGAGTCCTCACCTCCTTGCTTAACTCAACTGCAGAGTTTAACAAACTTTAGCATTTAAAATCCTATGTGGTCAGTCCATGTTCTGTTTTAGATCGGGTACTTGGAAAAGTACAAATGCTTCATAAAGACAAGTTGCTTGAGTTTGCCCACACTTGAAAAGGTAAAGAACATTCTTACCATTTTTCCTGATACACTGTAAGATCACTAGATCTCTGGCTTTCCCTCCTCTACCAAATTTCTAGAGCAATATTACCTGCAGAGACAGTAGAAAAATAGACAGCATGCATTCTAAGACACATTCTCTAGTCTCTGTTAAGAAACTGGTCCCTTTATTTTTCCTAAAGAAATAGCTGATGCCTTTGAGAAACTTGCAATCCTGTTTGCTGTTTTCAGAATTGGCTTTGAGTTTTCATTCTCTGTCAGCCAGAGGGGAAAGCAGTGTCAGCTAAGAACTGTTCTTCATTGCAGTCAGGTATAATCCTGGCTCCAGCCAACACTCTCGGGAGAGACATGTAGAATAGGGGCTTCTCACATCTAAGCCCTGGGAGACCAGCAGACTTAATTTGTAAGGTGAAAGAAAACACAGAAATAAGCTGGAGGAAAATCAAGAATTGTTACAGAAACCCATGCTTTATACTTGATTTTCTTTTTGCTTTCCATTGTGGATAATCATCTATGAAAGTGAAAATTCCCAGTGATGGGTACAGGTGATTTGTTTTACCAGAAAGCAGACATCCAGACTTATCCAGAAAGTGCAAACTGACTCCAGATCCCTGAAAAGTCCTACTGTAAAGGATTTGTCATTCTAGAATGGGCTTCTTCACCTAAAATTAGGACTTTAATAATAACTGAATTACATGAACTTGTCTTACAAATCTATGGATGTAGTGAGAGTCACAAAGCTTTCATTTTATCTCTTTGAAATAAGCATAGAAAATAGGCAGTAGCCGGGGTGCATGCCTGTAATCCCAGCACTCGGGAGGCTGAGGCAGGAGGATTGGTGCTAGTTCGAGACCAGCCTGGGCTACAAAAGTGAGCTGAAGGCTAGCCTGAACTGCATAGCGAGACCCTGCCTCAAAAAAAAAAAAAGAAAAGAAAATAGGCAGAGCCCTATATTGATTTTGTGTCATCTCACCCACAGAGCTGGAAAGAGTCTCAAGGTACATTAAACTCAACGCAAGCATCATGGGTACAACCTTTGCAGTAGGTTAGAGGTTTTAAGGTCTGAGTTCCATTTATATTTAGCAAATGCCTAGCTTGAAGAAGTTGCTCTAAGAAGCACATTGTAGTACACACTAGTTCCAAAGTGTCCGTGTCAGAAGGGAAGACCCCTTTCCCTGCACTAACCTTGAATGTAGATTTCTGAAGAACTGTTGCCAGAAAGCTACTGCCTTTAGTGTGAACTCCCTTCACCAGGTAAAATCAGCCCTTGCTGACATTACCAATTGTTATGGTTTATGTCTAGTTGTCCCCCCAAAGCCTCATGTAGTCATTGGGCAGGGACTTCTAGAGTTTGCGACTTGATCCATGATCCCTGGGATTATGGGTTTTAGTACTGAAGGGATTATGGGTCAAAGTACTTCTGGGATTGCAGGTGTAGCCTAAGGCGGGGGCTAAGGCGGAGAGCCTGAATGCAATATAAAGAGAGACAGAGAGACAGAGAGACAGTCTCCAGCTGTTGTTGGTGTTGCTGTTGCTCTGCTGCTGTTTGGTTGGCTACCTCTGCTGCCATTTTGTTTCTGTTCTGCCGCCATGAACTGGATGCTCTCCGCTCTGCTCCACTCAGCCTTGGGCCAGCCGAATATGGACTGAAACCTCCACAAACTGTGAGCTAAATAAACCTTTCCTTCCTTCATTTTGAGTGTCGGGTATTTGTCCCAGCAACGAGTAAAAAGTAACTAAGACACCAATACATGCCTCATGGAAGACTAAAACAGCCTCATTACTAATGTTCTGGCTTTGCAAGATTATCTCTGCATCCCTTTTTCTCTTCTTCCACATAGGGATAAGTCCCTCTTGCCTTTCTTTTCCTAAAATTCTCCTCGTATAACAGCACCTCATCATCCTTTCTATACCTTGACTTAAGTTATTCAAAAGTCCATCTTTTTAAGCCATACCTATTCTGATTCACATGTATTCTCTGTCCTAGCAAACGAGGCTCCTTGCTATCCCTCAAAGGTACCTCACACTTCCCTCTCCGATGTTTTGCTCCTGCCACTTTCTCAACTAGGAATATTCTATAACATTGCTACCTACAGAAATATTTTAATGCTTAACTTACATACAGTCTCTACCAGGAACCAATTAAAATTGATACTTGAGAATCCTTACATTCTAGGATTTAATTATGTTTTTTTTCATATTATCTATGCTATAATTCATCTTATAAAGACTTCCCAGTCTCTTCAGGTTGGGAGCACCTTTATGGCTACATTGTCTTCCTCCTCTCAAAATGAAGTCATAAGAAATGCTCAGTTAGTAGTTTTCACTCAATTGATTGACCAAGTATAAGACTTGAGACTGGAAAGAAATAATTTGCATTGCTAAAATATAATCAGGATATATTTTATATAGAACAAACAAACATAAATATATGTTGGCCTGTGAAAGTAGGAAAGCCATTTTGCATTTTTACAGGTTGGTTACCAGGTAGCTTCCTGAATTAGATCCTGTAAATCTAAAGGAAGTTAGATCTTATTTCCCCATGAAAGCAATCTTACAAAAATAGATTTTTTTTTTTTTTTTTGTCTTTTTCAGACAGGGTCTCGCTATGCAGTTGAGGCTGATCCTGAGCTCACTTTTGTAGCCCAGGCTGGTCTCGAACTCGCACCGATCCTCCTGCCTCAGCCTCCTGAGTGCTGGGATTACAGGCGTGAGCCACCACGCCCGGCCAAAAAAATAGATTTCTATTATTCACCAACTCCTCCTACCCAACTTTTTTATATGAATGATCTTAAGCAATGTATTTAATCAAGTGTAAATGTTGGAACTATACACTGTATTACATAAAACTTTCTACAGTGTATTTAAATTAATTAAACAAGGCAACACAGCAACCACTAAAATAAAATTTCATTTGATGAAGGCCATGATAAAGATCCATAATATGAATTTTAACCTTCTTTAAAATCTCAACTAAAATAAATAAAGTAAAAGATATTCCTTTGATGGCATCATGGCTCCAGAATTATATATTTGAAGAAATTTTATAGTATATCTTTGGAAAACTTTGCAGGTGACTTTTGTCAAAAATAATCAAGGCATGTAGGCTTGAATGACCTTATTTCTCCCTAACAACTCCCACGGAGCTAGCACAGATATTCGCCAGCAATCTTAGATTTCTCTCAATATGAAAGAAGAAAGTACACTGCCTTTTGAGTAGTCTTCTCAATAGCACTAGCAATTTTCTTATTATTTGTTTATAACTTGGCCATGAAAACTGTCCTGTGGTAAATGGATCTATTTATTCCCCTATCAGTTTTATCTGATGAAAATTTGGGCTAGAATCCTTCTAATTTGATGACCTGGAAGTCCTTGAAGCTTACGGCTACCTCCATGCTATCCTTCCAACTTTGTTGAGTCCCAAGGATATATTTCACAATTAAGTCTGATGTGTTTCCTTGCCATAGACATACCTCTGACCTACAAGCACAGTCTTTTCCACAGTCACCAAATCTCCAGCAGAAGAACTTAACTTTGACAACAGATTAACAACCTCATTGCCAGGTGCTACTCCACCAAATAAGTTAATTAAATCAGATAATCTGACTCTCTGGAGGTAAGATGAAAGCTTAACATTTTTGAAGCTCCCCAGTTATTTTCAAAGTTGCTAGAAAGATGATTACTACTGACTTCTACAAACTCAAAACATCCATTTGATTCCTTCAAAATTCAAACCAATTACAACTGTCAGAGAGTACTGAAGACTATTGGATTCTATATTTTAAATTGACTACAATAACACAATGCCTGGCTTTGGGAGACTACATTTCCTCTCAAGTCCGAGTGTCCTCAGATATTATGTGAGAACAGTCTCTATAATGTAAAAAATTGTACAGTTTTTGCAGTAAACTACTAGCAAATGCAATTCAGCAGCATAGTGAAAGGATTATACATCACAATCAAATGAAATTTACTTCTGCAAGGAAATGATGGTTCAACAAACGAAAATCATTGTGATACATCACATAAATCATAGAGGTACACAGTATAAAAAATATCAAATGTTGAATGAAGAAAAATACATGATCATTTCAATTGATGCAAAAAAAGCATTTTACAAAATTTGGCATCATTGCATGATATAAAAATTACTCCCCTAGCTGGGAATAAAATAAAACTATGTCAGCATGTTAAACATCTCATATGAAAAGCACACAGCAAATGTGCTACTCAGCGATGAAAGACTGAAAGATTTTACTCCAAGATTAGATAAAGGACAAGGATGGTCACTTGTGTCACTTTCATTCAACACAATACTGGAAGCCCTAGCCAGAGCACTTGGGCAAGAAAAAGAAATAAATGATATCCAAATTGGAAAGCACAACAAGTAAAATTATCATAATGTACAGGCAACATGATCTTTTTTTATATAAAACTGTAAATATTCTATAAAATCTGTTACAAATAATGAACAAATTTAGCAAAAATTGAAGAATAAAAAATTGATATGTAAAAATACTTACATTTCTGGTAATTTTAAAGCATAGCAAGTTTATTCTGAATTAGTTACTATTGAAATGAAAAGAAAAAAATATAATCAATGAACTACCTCTAGCTGCAATGATTTTCATTCTTTGCAATTCTAAAACTTTTTTTCTAAACAGTGTTATCCACACAAATTCCAAGGTTTAGAGTTTCAAACAAGGTCATGTCTCAAAACTATTTTGCAACATGAGTCTCTATTTTGTTTGATTAAAAAGTGCTGCGAGAGCAACTCAAGAGGTTTATGAAAAATTCCTTCATTGAAATTATCACATCAATGCTCTTTCTTGAGTTTGTTAGGCTTTAAATTCAGTTTTTCAGTCTTCACCCATAGGATTTACAAGTGTTCCCTCTAAAACACAATAGTTTCAAGCCAAAGAGAATTGTTCCTTAGGTCTTTGCACTAAAACACTATTCTCTTTTGTTATTAATGGAAAAAAATGTTTAAAATTTTCATAAAAAATGATAAAATATGAGTTAATGCATTACGTATTATTATCCTTACAGTAGTTACTCGAGTACAAGGCACGGGAACAAAAAATTTCTCCAAATGATGTTAGTACAACTCTTCCTTTCTAAGAAGTAATAAGATAACTAATAAGATAACTAATTTGCATTTTTCTCCCTCTTCCTTCCTTTCCCCTTTCCCTATCATAGTTTTTTTTTTTCTTTTAAATAGTAGTATTCTATTTCACAATATCTATTATACTCTTTAGAGATTATTTACTCTTTCAGTTTCTCACACGAGGGACACAATATGATATTTCCACACAAGTCTGATTTATTTGAGTATTGTTTCTTATTTATTAAATTTATTTTAAAGAGGAAAAACAAAAACAACTAAAAAGAACAAAGACAAAGCAACATAAGATAATACAAATGGTACAGAATTTAAAGTGAAGAATAGAAAATTAACAACTGCTGTTATACTGTGTATTGTTATCATCAAATGTGTTGCTCAGATTACCAGATATAGGTATATAAGATTGATCAAACAATTAAACATTAACTATTCCCTTCAATAAACTTTAAATTGGTCCAGAAAGAAAACTCAAGGGTCTAAATCACCTGTTTATGCGAACTTAGGCAGGCACAGGGGGGCCACAGTTTGACCCCCCAGTACCACATGCTGGGACAGCCCCACCCTCAGGGATGAACTAGCCAAAATAATGATAATAATAATAATAATAATAATAATAATAATTAATAAACCTTAATTTTTTCTTATCCTTTTTACTTTTTATTTTTCATTTGTTTTATTTTTATTACATTTAATAAGAAGTAATAATGTGACAGTTTCAAAATGCATTAGTAGTACATTTCCAAAATTTGATACAGTGCATATTGCTGTCCTCCTATTAGTTAACAGATCACAGGGTATAGACGTTATGATATATATATATATATATATATATATATATATATATATATATATATATATGAAATGACCAGCTAAGCCTGCCTTGGTGGTGAGGCTGGCACAGCATGTGGTGTCATGGATACAAACCGTGGTCCCTGGAGTTGCCTAAACTTTCCTAAACAGGTGCTTTTTAGACCACTGAGCCATCTCAACGGCCCTAAACATTATAATTTTTCTAATCATTATTGCTATTAAAAGATTTTTTCTCATTGTACTAAAAGAAAGTAGTTGTATATATAATCCAATGTTCAATAATCGCAGTGGGTTATTGGTAAAACTGACAATGTTGGCAGCTGTTGATTTAAGCCTTTTACAGCTCAGCATTCTAATCTAGCTTTCCATTTTATGGCTTGTGGTTAAACTTTTCTGCTGGGTGGCTAAGGGCACGTTTAAGCAAAACCTATATAGCAAAACATATAACTTTTGTATCTCTCAAGGTCAGTCAAATCCCCTCAGGATTTACTTTGGAACCATGCACAGTGCTTTGTAGAACTGTTTCAGTGTCAGCCATCTGGATGAATCATGGCCATTGCTTGACCAGTTTGCTTTCTGTGAAAGCCTGAGAGAATATTTTCTCACTAGGTGACTCTCCTCAGACACACTACACATCATCGGTCCCTTTCCTCTGTGGCTGCATAATCTCCTTGAACAGAAAATTTGGGACATCACTGAGTTATAAGATGTTACAGTACAGGTTCTCTCTGACCTGAGTCTTCACTGACCTTGCAGGGCTAGGGCCAAAATATTGGCTGTCCTTGTAGCCCTTCTTTTTCTCCAAGTTTTTGTCTGTAAACTTATATGCTTATCCCTCCAGAAGAAAAGTTTAGTGATACTATTACTCTATAACACAAGTACTTGAGTATAACATCACTGACTTTCTGAGTATCAGGCATCTTAGACTTAACTTGGAATTGGTATTTTCTACCAATCACTGATATTCTAATAAATCTCTATAGAATGTGATAAAAGCACTTACACATTTTTACACATTTAGAAATATAAGTATAGCCTTTTCGGCCGGAACCGCCATCTTCCGGTAATTTGTCAAAATGACTAACACAAAGGGCAAGAGGAGGGGAACCCGTTATATGTTCTCCAGGTCCTTTAGAAAACATGGGGTGGTTCCTTTGGCCACATGCATGCGAATCTACAAAAAGGGTGGCATTGTAGACAACAATGGAATGGGTACTGTGCAAAAAGGAATGCCTCACAAATGTTACCATGGCAAAACAGGAAGAGTCTGCAGTGTTACCCAGCACGCTGTTGGCATTGTTGTAAACAAGCAAATTAAGGGCAAGATACTTGCCAAGAGGATTAATGTACATATTGAGCAAATTAAATATTCAAAAAGTCGTGATAGCTTCCTGAAACGTGTCAAGGAAAATGATCAGAAAAAGAAAGAAGCCAAAGAGAAGGTACTTGGGTGCAACTGAAGCGCCAGCCTGCCCCTCCCAGAGAAGCACACTTTGTGAGGACCAATGGGAAGGAACCTGAGTTGTTGGAACCTATTCCCTATGAATTCATGGCATAAACTGGGATGTAGTTCTGCCATTCACCACCTAATTAGCAGCTTAAGTGTTCTAGGTCCTATATAAAAATAAAATTGCCCAGTGTTGTAAGGGTGATTTTCTTAGTTGAAGAGGTATGTGGTACCTTCTTACTTCAAACATATCTCAGCAGATTTTCGCTGTAGTGAGTAATTGTGTCTGGCCTTTACTCTTCAGTGTTTTCTTGCTGAAAAGTATTGCTGAGGTATTGTGCATGTGTATACCCAAATATTTATAAAATATTTATATTGGCTTGAAG
>PVJA010021059.1:13240-36214 GCA_004027025.1 Myocastor coypus | reverse complement strand
AAAAAAAAAAAAAAAGTAATGTGGATTTAGAAAGGTTAATGTTTAGTTGTTTGATCAATCTTATATACCTGTATGTATTAATCTAAACTGATCCGATGATGAAAATATGTAATATAACCATTGTTAAATTTAAACAATAAAAGAATTGGAAAAAAAATAATACTAAATAAAAGGGAATTAAGTTGAAAAAAAAAAAGTCCTTTTATAATAGACAGATTTTGTGGTCACCACTTTTTATCAAATGATCAAATTTAGCATCACCATTAGTGGGCTTGCTTAGTTTGCTAACCTCCATATTACCACCTGGAAGGCCTGAAATTAAAAGGATAGAGAAGGTCCCTATGTTGTTAATGGGTTTTGGTCTTAGATACTCACTGACAGTGTGTCAAGCTTGCAGAACCTCTGCTGAAGTTGATAGCTGATGTTGAGTGATTTTAGTGAATATTTAAAATTTTTTATGATTTGGAAATGTAGCATTTTTTTCATTTGTTTGCTTTTTGTTTTGTTTTTTGAGACCTTGTCTTACTGTGCGCTCCACATAGGACTTGAACTTGCTGTGTAGCTCAGGGTAGTCTTTTTTTTTTTTTTTCTTTTCAGGCTAGTCTTAAACTTGTGATTTTCTTGCCTCAGTCTCAGAGTGCAGGGATTATAAATGTGGGCCACATCTGGCTTCATTTCTTTAGTTGTAAATGGTCATTAGATTTTTTTTTTTTCATTTTATTCTGTAGAGTGCTAACATTTTGTTCAATTGTAGACATTTATGGCACTGTCCATCCCTTATTTTGCTATTTGTAGCCTGGTCTATATGCATCTTATTTTCTATTTTTATTAGTAGGTGTTTATAGTACATAATGCTAACACCCACCCTGGGGAGCTGGGACATGTACATAATGTACTTTAATTCTTTTTTAATCCATTTTTCTTTCTCTGTCTCTCTGTCTCTGTCTCTCTGTCTCTGTCTCTGTCTCTGTCTGTCTCTCTGTCTCTGTCACTGTCTGTCTGTCTGTCTGTCTGTCTGTCTCTGTACTGGGAATTGAACTCGGGCCCTTGTGCTTGTCAGGCAGATGCTTATGACACTGAGCTCTCTCCTTGGCCCCCAGTCCCCTTTCTTCCCTTCTCCTATCTCTTGGTTCCCTTCTCCTTTGAGAGGATCTTAATTTATCAAGGCTGTTTAGGTTGTACATTATAGAATCTTAGGTCTTCTTAGTGTGTTTTGTAATTTATAGCACTATTTTGCCCATTTCTTATTACAAAAAACTTAATTCTTTTTAGTATTATTTGAAAGAAAATTTTTTCTAACATTTCCCCCTAGGTTACTGTTGATAGGGAATGCAACTCTTGCCTTTTTTGACTGGAAACTTGATGAATACTATTGTTATTTCTAACAATTTTGTTGTTATGTGTTTTGACATTTTAAATATAAAATAATTCACCTACACACAATAATTTTGCAGCTTATTTATCACTTCGTTTGATTTGCTTTTAAAAATTATCTAACAGCAGCAACTGCCTTGTATACCCTCAAGCACAATGCTGCACTATGCATCTTCTCTTTTATTAAAATTTTCTGTTGCAAATGGATATAGAATCTTCTCAAACGCCCTCTGAGACTCTTCCAGAATGCTTTTTCCCCCTCTTTGACTTCATAGTATGAATAAAATCTCAAATAATTCTTGTATTCCTCATGTGACCATGGCCCTTGTTAGTCGTGGTATGTGACATGGATGTAACTCAGTTACATTTACCACTAATTTATTTATGATCTTTAGATTTTTGCTAAAGTGAGATTAATCTATAGATGCTGTCTATACATTTACTACGCTGTCTTCGTTGTATTTTGGCATTAGGCTCTGTTAACTGTAGAGGCAGAATTAGGAAGGCTTTCTTTTTCTTTTTTCTTTTCTTCATTGCTTTGGAAGATGTTAGAAGAGCATTGAGAATGATCAAGAATACCCAGTGATTGAAACATTAAAAGAAATCATATGCAAAGCATGAGCTAGAGTTTATTTTAGTTGGCGGCTTTTAAAAAAAAATTTAAAACTTTATTTATTTGGTACAGGGTCATCTCACTATGCAGCTCAGACTCATAGCGATCCTCCTGTCTCCGCCTCCCCAGTGCTATGATTACATGTGTGTGTCACCATGCCTAGTGGCTGTCATGGCATGTTTAGAATGGGCCGGCTGGCAAGGCATGTGGTACTGAGGATCAAACCTGGGTCCTTGCACTTGCCAGGCAGGTGCACAGACCACCAAGTAATTTCCCAAGCCTGCTTTTTGACTTCTAATGACTTGATTTCTATAATTTCTTTCTTCTGTTACATTAATTTTGTTAATCTATACTTTCCAGATGATCATGCATTTAAAGCACATATTTGAATGCATATTTTCCTCTATACCTGTGATCATACACTTGGTTTTCTCTTCATTTTTTCTAGTAGCTAGTGACATTCCTACTATTTTTACTTGTAAGTAATTTCTGCTTTGGCCTTTTATTACTGAAGATTTTCTTTCTGACAGAGTAAGTCTGATGTGGTCTCCTGCACTTGTGGATACAGATTGTAGTTCACAAGAAACTTCTGAGCTGAAATTGTCATTTTGGGAGTCCCTAAAGAATTTCTGTGTCCTAAGAAGCCCTGTGTTCTAAGAGTTCCTACAGGACTCTGAGGGGTACAGACTGTCTGTTCTGCTGCCACTGGGTTCATATTCTTTAAGTTATGTATGTATGTATGTATGTATGTATGTATTTATTTATTTATTTTAATATTATGGTTGGCTCAGCCTGTCCTGGGGTGGCGCTGGCACAGCATGTGGTGCCAGGGATTGAACTTAGGTCTCTGTGGTTGCCTAAGCTTGCCTAAGCAGGCGCTTTAGACCACTGGGCCATCTTGTTGGCCCTCACCTTCTTTAGAGCAAGAAATAGAAAATTTTCTGTGGGTTAAAAAGCATATTTTTGGGGCCAGCAAGATGGTTCAGTGGTCTAAAGCACCTGCTTAGGAAAGCTTAGGCAACCGCAGGGACAGCGGTTTGATCCCTGGCACCACATGCTGCACCAGTGCCACTCACAGGGGAGGCTGAGCCAGCCATTAAAAAAAAAAAAGAAAAGCATATTTTTGTTGTGGTAAAATTGCATAGTATGAAAATTGCCATATTATCCCTTTTTGAGCATATAATTTAGTGGCATTGATTGCATGCCCTGGGTTGTACATCGATTACTGTTTTTTTTTTTTTTTTTAATTATTTTGTTTTTCATGTTATGGCTGGCTCAGCCTGCTCTGGGGGAGGCCCTGGCACAGCATGTGGTGCTGGGGATTGAACCTTGGTCCTTGTGGTTGCCTAAGTTTGCTTAAGGAGATGCTTTAGGCTGCTGAGCCATCTCACCAGCCCTGCATCCATTACTATTAATTTTGAAGTTTGTCATCACCCCAAACAAAAATTTTATTTATTTATTTATTTATTTATTTAGCAGGACTGGGGTTCGAACTCATGGCCTTACACTTGCCAGGCAGGCACTTGTGCTACAGAGCTGTCTCCCCGGCCCCTCCCCAAACAAAAATTTTAAAACAACTAAGCAACAACTGGTACTTTACTATCCTTTCCACCTCATTCCCTAATCACCACTTTACCTACTTCCTGTCTACAGAAATTCACCTATTCTAGATATTTCATGTAAGTGAAATCAGATGATAGTTGTCCTTTTGTGCCTGGCTTATTTCGCTTAGCATAGTTTTTTCCCAGGTCATGTCTTACCGGATATCAGAATATCATCTTTTTCTGTGGCTGAGTAGTATTCTACTTGCATATCCTACATTTTTTTTATTCATATATTTGAATTGTTCCCATGTTTCAGCTATTGGACCAGAAGGTATGTGGAGTGATCAACCTCTAAGATCTTGCCACACACTTTCACTTTCCTCATTGGCTCCCTGGATTGTCCTCTGACCCCCTTTCCTTGGGCTCACTAGCGATGAAAAAGGAAGAACAAATTGCCTGAGTGAAGGTGTCCTTTTTACCTCATTTTCCTGCTGCATTCATGGGACCGCAGTCACCAGCAGGCTCTCTTAAGCCAAGGTTTCCCATGTCTGCTATCAGGCCCTTCCCAGGCCAGGCCTAGGTGCAGGTGTGAACACAAGGTTCATCCTGCTTACGGGTCTACTGCCAGAGGAATAATAGGTTCCGGCCACAGGTAGGCCCTGCAGGGTGATATACTCTTCTTGACCTGTGCTGCTCTATCTCTGGTGGATCTTACTTGGGCATTTGATATTAAAAAGACTTTGTGATGCTGGATGAAAATGGCAAATTTGCTCTTAGTAAATTCACAGGGTGAATTCCATTCTTGTTTGATGCTAATGATGCTAGGCCATCAGATAACTTGGCTTTTTCTTGCTGATCCAAAGTGCTAATTAACAGATTCATCTTTTTGATTTTTAAAAAGCATAGAAAATTAATAGATGCAGTTGTTACTAAAATACTTTGAAGTGTGAGCTTCTAGATCGAAATGAATTTTTAAAAATCTGTTTTAGAAATTTGTTGTGCTTAAAAGGTTAGAAGCCACTGATATAGTTCAATCCTTTTGTTTTACAGGTGAGGAAACTGAGGCTCAGAGAAGTTTCATGGCTTATCCAGTGCCCCACAGGAAGGTAGTGAGTTTATATAAGAAAAATACCTATGCCCACAGTAATAGTAATTTCTCAGAGGTTATACTGTTTAAAGAGCAAGTCAGTCTGTTTCTGTGAAACCATCCTACACATTGGTTATTGCCCTGCTAGCGTCTTTTTCTTTTCCCTCTTCTGTTCACTCAGCTTTTCAGTTGGGTATTGATCTGCTCCTTCCCCAGATCCCTTGCATTTCATATGTAGCTGACCTCTTGTTGGGCAGCCTTGGTGGCCTGACCTCAGCTGTGGTGTCCACAGTGGCCTGTGCCATAAAGAGAGTATTTTCCTCTGTACTTCCCAGCAGGGTAGCACCAGCCACATGTGGCTGTTGAGCACTTGAAATTGAACTTTGGTGACTGAGGAACTGAACGTTCACTGAGGCTCATTTCATTTTAAGCCATTCTCTGTGGTTAGTGACTTCTGGATTGGACATCAGAGCTTTCAGCCTTTGGCCCTTCCCGCTGGCTCATGACCCAAGCAGTCCAGTCAGGTTGAGGCCTACTTAAAGCTGGGATATGTATGATTTCCTCAGGGATATGAACAAAGAAACTATTAGTAGTTCTCCACAACTTGCTGGGTATTGTGGAGAGAAGAGTGGGGCACCAAAAAAGCCTGGGCCCCCATTCCAGGCGCTGAATCAGCTGATGCTGAAATCTTCTCTGCCTCTGGACTTCAGTGAAGTGAGCCAGTGAATCACCTGTGTTAGGTAAGCCAGGGGCAGTGTTTTTCTGTCACTTTAGCCATGAGAAACCAAATAGATACAAAGGTTCTGGCAGGCTTGATGCTTTATCTGAGACTTTTGAGCCTCACTGAGTACTCCCATGGGCAGATTTTATAGTCCAGGGAGAGCACTGGGCAGCGAAGGGCCCTAAATCAGGCTCATTTATGGGTAGAACATATTTCTGGTTCTAGGGTTTTCATGTGTAAGTGGGCATTTCACTCTTTTATACACCTAGAACAGGAGCTCAAGTGGGATGTGCATCACAGGCTTTGTTTCTTGTTAGGGAAAGAAAGATGAATGCAAGGTGGAATGTAGGTGCTTGTCCTTGACAAGTCCTGAGTCCTTCAGAGGAGGGACAATGGCAATGCCCAGCCTGCTGTAGACCCCCTAACTGGAAGTTGCCCCTGCTGAAGTGGTATGTCCATTATGACTGTGCCACCAGGAACATGGTTTAACTGTGAGTGGGCTTCTGGCTGTTGGAGAACCAGTATATCATAGGACAGTGGCCCAGCTAATGTTCTCTCCAGGGGTGCACTGCTGTGTGGAGTCAGGGAACTAAGTTACTGGGGAACAGGGGATGCTATTAATCAGACAGTATCCTAGAGAGAACAGATTTCAGAGTGAGGGACCATTCAGAGAGGAAGGCAATAGGGCAAAGGAAGGGAAAAGGGAGGGAGAAAAAGGAGATGATGTATGCCCTAGGGCTTGAGGAGGAATTGGGCCTGTGGGGAGGAGCGTGAAGAATTTTCCCAGTGTGAGCAGCCACCGAGGTGGAAATGTGGGGCTGTGGACTGGCAAGCATGGAGAGGCTGGAGCAGAGCTCGCACAGCCTCCTGATCTGCAAGGAGGTCTTAGTCATGCAGAGGAGCCTGAGGTGGCTCTAGAAAAAGAGACTGGGCAAATGTGTACCAAAAAAGTAAGAAGGGGGCAATTGATTGACAGAAAGCGGAAGAAAGGGGAAGGAATGGGCAGGGGACATAGACTAAGGACCTGTGAGACCTGAAAACAGCGATGCTGGAGTGCAGCACAGGAGGAGTGAGTAGGGCCCTCAGAGCTGGGATGGATGGAGTTCAGTAGCAGAGCAGGTCTGAGATGTAGCATTGGAGAATTCAAGAGTGAAGGGAACATGGGGTGCAACTGCATCGGTACTGACATTCCTAAGTTTAAAAACAAACAAACAAACAAACAAACCTAAAGATCAGAAGGGCTGTGGAGTCAGGTTCCTATCAGATGTTAGGCTTGAGTTTCACAGGAACCATTCTGGGTGTGATACCAGTAGGTTGTCGTAAGTAGAAGTATAGGCCCAGAAGAGGGATGGTAAGAGTTACCCAGCTGGATATTATTAATTGAACCCATGGGAAATCAGCGAGAGTCTCAAGTCAATGAATTACAGCTGGAATTGCCTAACGTGATCGCTGGCCTGGAAAGCAGTGGATAGGGAAAGCTTGGGACCAGGGGTAGCCATGGAGAACCAAATGCAACAGGAAGAGCCTTGTGCAAGTGCTAGAAGACAAGTAATTAGAAGTGAGAGGCAGTGATGAGTGTTTGCAGGAAATGAAAGTCTCTCTTACAGTGGATGTCAGTTGACTGAAGACTCTTCCATTTGAAAAGATTAATTCTCATAATTCTTTAAAATCAGCGTTTATCCAGGAAAGACACTCTTCCCTCTTCTGTACTGAGCTATTATTTTGTAACAAGGGAATGCAAGAGGATTTGAGGGCTTACTGTCTATAATATGTCTAGAAGTGTTGGGCTCAGCTCTACAAAGGCTTGTTTCTTCCCTCTTGCAGAGGCTGTGAAGTGAGAGTCCAGGCCTCCTGCCCATACTGTGAGAGAAGTTGCTCTTCCCTTCTTTTCCTTCTGGTCAGCATCATCCAGGCCTACTCAGCTGAGTCATGAAGCATTTTATGTAACTTAGTACTTAACCCCCTTCCCTAAGGTTTTGTGTATTTTCTCCTCCATTAGATACCTTTTTATTACTGTGCAGAATTACATGTGCCTGCAGACTCATCTTATTGGCACTGATTCCTCTTTGGATCACTTGAAATAATTCCCATCTCCTTTGAGAACTACCAGGAAGGTGCTTGGAGTCATGCAGCAACATGCCAAAAGGAATCTCTGCCTGACTAATAGTCTTGGAAGATGATGGTTATAACCTGCTGAGATTTTCAAAAAATTGTTCAAGATTCCACGTCTACCTGTTGGATAAAAATTGGGCCTCTGCTGGGGAGAGGGAACTGAGAACTGCTCCCTTGAGGTAACAAGAGGCTCATTTTTAACATTTTACAGTAGAAAACTGTATGTGGATTTCAGATAATGCTTCAAAGCAGAAACCAAAACCACTAGAAAGGTGAACATGTCACCCTAGCCCCTTTAAATGGAACTGGTCTTTCTCTCTGTACACCCATTCTGTAGTGCCCTGAATGACAGCTCAGCCCCACAGTAAATTCCTTCTCTCTGTTGCTCTGTTAGCAGCCTTCACATGGTCAGTTTGCCCTCTGACTTGACTGCTTCAGCGAGAAGCTGTGATTGGAATGGCACTTGGTAGGCCCAGCTCCGGTACTTTCTCGGCCCTCCTTCTCTAGGCCCCTTTGGCACCTGCTTCTATAGCTCAGGCTGCACCACTGTGGCCGCTGCAGTTCACCCAGGCTGTACTGTACCTTAGTTGAGGTACCGATGCTCTCTGGGCCACCCTAGTGCACTGAGGCTGGGATCCAGACCTACCTGGCTGGCCTTGTTTATTCCTTCCTAGGAAGGAGAGTTCCAACAAAATGTGGCAACACTCTTAGTAGGAAAAAAGTACCAAACTAGTACTTTTGCCAGTCATTCTTACCTCTTTGTGCTTCATTTTCCTTATTTGTAAAAAACTTTCATAATAAATAACTGCCTTGATTATTTCACATGTTCTTGCATAAATCAAATGAGGTAATGGAAGGCAAAGTGCCTTAGAAAGAATAAAGCCTACTACTCCCTTGTGGGCATTTTCCAACCATCTTTTGAAACTTGTTATCCCCGAATAGGACTCACCTGCAGAGGTACTCAGAGGGCCTAGTGTCCATAATGAGTTTGAATGGTGCTCTGGCTGCTGCTGCCCACCAGGACCTCCTGTGTGCTGGCCCAGTCTTTGCTGTGGAACCTGTCGATCAGACTCCAGGGCCATGTTTTTACTAAGCAGTCCCTGCTATCTTCTGCCTGTACTTCCTTTGTGGTTTTTTTTTTGTTGTTGTTGTTTTGTTTTGTATTTTCACGTGTGGGATTCAAACTCACGATCTTGCACTTGCCAGTCAGGCACCTGTGCTATGGAGCTATCTCCCTGGTCTCCTTCCTGTTTTTGTGCTATGAATGCTTACCAGTTCCTGGGCACCTCCTGCAAAAATACTTCCTCTTCTTCAAGTGCCACCTGTCACTTTAGACGTGCATTTGTTTCCTGTCACTGGCTAACAAACTGCTAGAATCTTAGTGGCTTGAAACAGCATATTCATTATCTCACTTTCCGTGAGTCGTTCCTCAGAGCCTGGCTCTGAGGCTTTGTCACAGGCTCCAGGCTTCATCAATAGAAGGCTTGACAGGGAAGATGTCTTTCTAAGCTCCTGGCTGTTGGCTTGCCAAACTCAGGCAGGCTTTGCATTGAGGACCTCAGCTTCTTGCTGGCTCTTAGCCAGAGGCTGCCCTTGGCTGCTTTGTACACTGGCCTGTCTACACAGCAGCCAGCTGCACAAGATCAAGAGTCAGCTGTCAAGACAGAAGGTACAGGGTAAGAGCGGAGCTTGGTGGTGGAGCTCTTTGCAGTGTGCATGAGGCTGTGGCTTCTAGCCTCAATGCCACCAAGACAAAACAAAACAGAAATGTAGAGAAGATGGAAGGTACAGTGCTATGTATTCCAGCTGTGGAAGTGACATCCCATTACCTTTGCTCTGTTCTGTTGGTTGGAAGCAAGTCACAGGTTCTGTCTACACCTAAGGGATGAGGGGTGCATGAGGGTAGAAGACGAGGAAGCTGGGAGCAGTTGGGGGTCATGTAGAGTCTGCTATTCGCTTTATAACTTTCATTTCTTCCAACAAAATGTGTGACCATTCCCTCTTATGACTTTATAGATACTTTTTTTCTAGTTTATATTTCATGGCTGGATTTTTTTCTTTCTGTTTTTGCTTTTTTGTTTTGTTTACTGTTTTTTGAGACAGGGTTTTACTGTGTCATACAGGTTGGCCTTGAACTCACTATGTAGCCCAGGCTGGCCTTGAATTTGTGATGATCCTCCTGCCTCAGCCTTCCCAGTGCTGGGATTACAGGTATGTGCCACTGTGCCTGGGTTGTACTTTAAAAATATTTTCCTCATTAATACTTTTTGCTCATCTGTAATCCACTCACATTCCCCAGAACAATTCTGTTTATAGCTATATTATAAGACCCTGCTTCTTTACCTTGACATGGCAGAGGGGCCATGTCAGTCTCTTCTGTGTTACACCTAGGTCCTTTTTCTCTGCAGCACCCATAAAGTATCCATTAGAAAACCTAGAGATTTGCCAGTGTGGCAGCAAAAGCAGTAATGGATCTGTATCTATATGACCTGGCTAGAACCAGCCACAGCAGCCCAATTTGCATTCAGAGCTGGGGCTGGTTACTTTTTATTTATTTATTTATTTATTTATTTATTTATTTATTTATTGAACCAGGGATTGAACTCAGGCCCTAGCGCTTGCCAGGCAAGCACTGAGCAGCTTTCCATCAGAGATAGAAACTGCAGCAGCTATGAGCATTGTTCTTTTTCTGGGGCACTTGATAGATCTCAGAAATGATGCTATGGATATAAACTAGTTTATCCCTTTTTAAACTATCTGGCTTCCTTTCCTTTGCAAGGATCACTTTGTATCCTGCTATTTCCAGGTCACAACAAATGAAGTGGAAAAGAGGACTTGCCTTTGGGGAGGCAGCATTTTAATTCTTCACCCTTTGCCTTAGTGATGGGCTGGGTCTCATTCTCGATGTGCAAGATGCTCATGCGGACGCATGTGCGGTGTACGGTCAGAGGCTGGGGCGTCCGCGCTCTGATATCTACTCTATGTCTGGCGGCTTGTGGGCTGGAAATGTGGCATGACCCATGCCACCCAGCTGCCTGGGCTTGGAGACCAGGCTCTGCCCAGCCTTCCTGAGATGGCTTATTGCCTTTCCCATCCTTCGCAGTTCTATGGTAGCTGGTCCTTAGAAGGCAGTAAACAAACACCAAGCTGGTTGCAGTAAACATCAAATTTCTGGTGCTGAAATGCTTGGATTGCAGTAAGATGGGAAGGCTCACACCCTTAAGAAAATCTCAGCTCACAGCCAGCTTAACTGTAGAGGGCTCTTTGCTCTGTTGAGAAACATGTAGAGCTAGTGAGTTACGGCCAGCTGTAGATGGAAGCACATGAGTGTGTGCGCCTGCTTTTGGGGTCTTCTGGGAGCCATGAGGCTAAAAGGCAATTAAAGCTTTAGTAGCAAGAAATTTAAAGTTGTTTCTCCTGAGCAGGAGGAGGATTTGGAGCAGAGAGTCCTCAGAGAGCAGTGGGAGCATGTTAAATTAGCATATTTAGCAGCTGGGCATGGGAATGGGCACAGAGCCCTAGCTGGAAAGCCTACCTTGTAAAGGACTCGGGTCTGAGCGTCAGAGCCCCACTCTGCAGGGCTCAGCCCCAGCTCAGAGGCCTGAGGGCATCTGCGGAGTTGGCCTGAGGAGGAAGATGCACACATTTTGCCAGAATGTTAGAATGCAGGGCAGCTGGCTAGGGAAAGTATTTTTCTCTCTTATTTCTTGTATATTAGCTTCCCTTCACTTGTGTAACCATTGGTTGCTCTGAGTATGTTTAAGCTTCTTTCCAGTCTTTGCCCATGTGTATACTCTCAGGTGATGCTGTCACCTAATTGATATTCCCAGCCTCTATCCCATATACAGAGCCCTATCTCCAGTTAGGGCAGACCATATCAGTATATCCTTATGTCCCATTGTTATTCCAAACTCAAAATGTGTCCCAAAATAGAGTTGATGGATTCTCCTGGTACCTGCCACTCAGGCACATCTCTCTAATGTCATGTTTTCTGTTCCATTCTCATTTCCATCAATGCTGTTTAGATCGTGGAGCTATTGTGGCATTATGGGAAGGGGATGTGGGGCTGGCATTCATGGGACTTAGGTCTGAATCCTGTTCCTGTCACCTCTTAGCTGGTATCCATAAGTAAGCATCCTATTTGGTTGTTGTGAGTCTGTGTCTCTTATTTCTGGAATTGGCATGACCCCTATGTCTCTCCCTGGAGCAGTACAGAGCATTAAATGTGGTAGTGTATGGAAGGCTGTCGCACAGTGCCAGGTGTGAGGCAGAACACGGTGATGAGTCACTGGTTGTTGGGCAAATGCACAGGGCACTGGGCCTGGCATGCTCGCAGCTGCAGCTCTGGGCATCCAGGTCTGCCCTGAAGTGTGAAGCGTAGAGCTTTGCAGGTAGTGGGCCTTCTCTGGCTTCCCTGGCACTTTCAGCAAACGTGATTGGTTTCAGTTTCAAGGGGAACAGGCCTATGTCTAATCTGATCCCCACCCTATGGTCCATGCCCTGAGTCAAGTGAAGTTGGCATCTGTGCCCTCCTGCTTGAGGTTAATTCCTTCCCTTGGGCCTTGGCTCCCATCCCTTCCTTCCCAGGGACCCCTCCCTTTTCTCATTGTACCCGGCCTCAGTCACACCTTCTTCCCTCTTTCCTTGCCATCAGCAGTTAGCCATTCCAAGCCTCCTCTCTTATCTTAAAGAAATAAATACTAAAAACCATGTCGTGATCTCTCCCTGTCTGTGCAGCCACCACCCTACATTTTCCACTCCTTCTTAGCCAGACTTCCTGAGCCAACTCCACACCCTCCCCCTGCAGCTCGTGTCCCACTCAGTTTCCCAGGCACAGCATCCCAGCTTCACTTAGTTCCCTTCATTATGTCTGGTCTGTCCCTCTGGGGAGGTTGTGACCTTGTCCTCCCTCTGCTGACCATGCTTCTCCTACTGAAATGCTTCCATGTCTGGTTTCTCTGATACAATGTCAGCTTAGCTCACCTGGCCACACCTCATTTTTGCAAACTTGTTTTTGCTTTGCTTAAATGTTGGTGCTGCCTACAGTTCTGTCTGGGTTCTCTCCCTGTCCTGTTAAGAGCAACTTCCAAAGGAGCTAGGCCACCCTTTCATCTGTTCTCTACTCTCAGGCATGTCTCCCATCACCGTTTCCAGTGCGGGCCTTTCCCTTCAGTTTCTGACCTAACTGCAGACACCTCAGGGCCATTGAGATCCCACTGAGTTCACGTCCTCTCTTGATGGCTAGAACATGTTCTGCCTTTGGTGGTGATTGGTCCTCCACCAGTAGCACTGGCTGTCACAGTGTGCCTCGGGGTACCCTGGAGGATGGTGAAAATGTTTACCACTGCTCTTCTGAGTCAGTGCTGTGAGTGGAACTGGCATGCATGGCACCTCTTGCTGCTCCTCTGGGAGACGCCCTGCAAGAGCTTCTGTTATGTAGGTTTTCCCACTCCTTGCTGTGTCTCATGTTCCTTGGCATACCCAGACCTCCTCCAGCATCTAAACTGTCTTCAGAATCCCATTCCTGGTGCAGCCAGCCTGATGTGTCTCCTTGACCTGCTAATTAGCCGCCTGTCTTGAGCCCTTCTCCTTGAATCTGTTCCCACACAGACCCCAGTGAAGGTGACATTGGCCCCCAGCCTGGATCGTTCTCATGCTCCCCATGGCCCCTGGGAGTCCAGGCTCCTTGGTGCTGGCCTCCCTTTTTCTTCTACATAGTATCTTCTTGTGCATCAGTCATACCAAATCACGTGTGTTTTAATACATTACAGAGCAGTGCTTAAGTCCTTACTGTAAGTGTCCTTGCCACGGTAGCATTTTTTAAAAAAATTAACTTTATTGGTACATTTTAGATATGCACAATAATTGCATTCATTATAGGGAGTTTGGACCTGTACATGATATATCTTTGTTTGTTTTGGGGGGTATTGGGAATCAAACTTGGGACCTAATGTTTGCCAGGCCAGTGCTATGTTGCTGAGCTATATCCCTGACCCTACTGTAGCATTTTTAATGAATTCCATTTGATCTTTCAGTGAGATCTATAGAGCAGGTCATAGTTGAAATGTTACACACAAGGAAATGAAACTTATTTTATATGTTATCATCAACATTTATGCCAGTCTTGTCCTGTCACTTGTGCCCAGCTTAATAGGGTTGGAGTCACTCAAAGCTCACTGTAAAAGCTCACAACAATAGCAACAACAGCTATTGTGACATGACAATTTTTCTTAATGTGCTTCATGCCTGTGTTTTACAAGTAAATATAGCTCATACAAACTCTCTGATGTGCAAGGCAGGAACTCAGAGGAAAGGGTACCTGGTTCCCAGCCATACTCTTCAAGGTAGAAGGGCTTGACTGAATTTACATCTTGTGACACCAAAGCTGGTGTTCTTGGCCATTCCTCTGCATGGTAGCAGTGAAATTATATCAAGAGGACTATCATTTGGCAGCTTCTGCAGTTTGAAATCCTCCAGTGTCAGTGACTGAATTACAGTTTTCGGCATCCCTGCCACCCACAGTGGAACTCACCCACTCACACACACCCATTTTTCTTCCAGACCCCATTATGCCCTGGTGGAAAGAGCTTGGCCCAGAGTCAGGTGGGTTCTGACAGCTGTCTGCTAAGCACTTCTATGGTGCATCCCGGGATAACTTAATTCACTCTTGGAACTGCTGGTTGCTGTTCTCCAGCTCTCACAAGAGTATTCCTTCCATCATGTGCGTGCTGAGGGTGAGAAGCATAGAGCCCCTGCCTCCTCCCCAGCCCCTGCCCACTTTAATGGGACAGCATGTGCTGGCGATTCCTGTGCAGGGTACTGCTGCTCCCTCCCACCACTGTTCCTAAATATTTTAAAAATTTAAAACTTCATTGTGCTACATTGAGGCATTATTAGGTGAAAATAAGAATAAGGATCCAGATAACAATATTGTGGATTTGATTTGCAATGGTAGGAACAGAAATAAAGCCCAGATTCCTCATGAAAAATTGAAACTTCACAGGGCTACACGAAGGTAGACCCAAAATAGCCCAGGTTCAAGCTGCCTCGGGTAATCCAGGAGTCTCAAGTCTTGAGTTGAGACTTGTGGTATGCTGGTGATGTCTTTAGGAGTCTGGCAAAATCAAGTGGAAATTCTTTTAAAAGGAAGCTTGAGCCAGATTACCAGTGACCAGCGCATCAGTAGAACCAGGAACCCCAGGAAACCAGATTTCAAGGTCAGGAATGATAAGGACTGTGAGCAACAGAAGCAGCCCTTCCAAGGAACCATCAGATATCACATCACAGCAGTCTGAAAACCTTCTGTGTTTCCTCCTTAAGGAGACAAGAGGTAACCTGGAAGATAACTGGCAAGAAACTATAGGAGACTATTGCTGACGCATCATATCGAGAAAGAAACCTGGAGAAGACACTGGGGTAACACAGTCAGAATCTGAAAATGTGTGCTCAGCTAATTAGTTTGAAGTCAACAACTCAGTAGGTTAATATCAGACTAGCTAAAGCTAAAAAGTTAATTAACAAACTGGAAGATGGTAAGACTATGTAGCATGTAGACAAACAGAAATGTAAAGTGGAGTGATAAAGGTTAAATGAGCTTAGAGTCCTAGAAGTAAATAAGGAAGAAAATGGGCAAAAATGAAATAGGAAATTTATTTATTTATTTATTTATTTTAATAGCAGGCTCAACCTGCCCTGGGGGTGGGGCTGGCTCAGCATGTGGTGATGGGGATCAAACCTCGGTTCCTGCAGTTGTCTAAACTTGCCTAAGCAAGCACATTAGACCACTGAGCCATCTCGCTGGCTGAAATAGGAAATTAATGCTGAAAATTTTCCATAATAGGTGAGCTATCAAACCATAGATTAAGGCCAGGAATTTTAAATAGAGTTAAAAACAGTCCACATGTGAATCTACTTATTTCACTTATGAGTATGGTCTCAATTTGCATCTATTTACCTGTGAAAGTCTCAAGTTTATTTTTCTTTATGGCTGAGTAGTACTCTATTTTATAAAAATACCACATCTTTTTTTCATCTTTATAACCTGAATATTTTAAAAATAACAACATGTAACGTATTAACTATTGTTATTGACTTACAATTTTGTTATGAATTTTTATTTTACCTTTTTTCCATAAAAAACCCCAAATAATCTAAGTTTAGGTATAAATTACATAAAATCAAAGGAAAAGAGAATACCTTAAAAACAGCTAGTGAGAAAAAGGCATGATAAATTACCTGTTGACTTTTCATCATTGTTGACTTTTAATTCTTATTATGTCATTCTCAAAAATGTCAGTAGCTTCCCACTGCTGAAGTTCAGGATGCGAAGTCTTCTAAAGGTCACTGGGACCTTCTGTGGTTAGGCCCCGGGCCCTTCCAGACATAGACGCTGCCTCCTGCCTGCCGGCTCTTGCCTGCGCATTGCTCGCTCTCTCACTCTGGGTAGCTCTGAGGCCCTGCACCTGGCCAGTCCCTGCTCAGCCCCACTGTTCTTAGCTCAGGGCTTGGCTGCTGTCTTTGCTTGCCCTGGGCACGCTGCTTGCCAATGGTTCCCAGCACCAGGTGTCAGCTGCTTCTTCACTTTGCCTCCCTTCTAGCAGTGGAGCTCCCAAGGGCTCAGGGTCATATGCAGTGCCTAACTTTCTGTGGTAAATGGGACCGTCACTGGCAGAGCATTTCAGGGAGTCCTCTGGCTGCTTCTCTAGTTCCCAGACACAGGCTTTTCTTGACCCTTCCACTCTGTTTAATTCTCACTTATGTGGAGAATAGGTCACCATGGTCAAGAGTCAGCAAGCATCCCTGCATGCTGTCATCTCCTGTTTCTCCTTGTCACCCCTATTTCCTTGGTGAGACTGGAATTACAATACCATGGTGCCCACAATACGAAGTTGTGGTGCGACTCAAATGAAGCAACGTTGGTAAAACTGTAGTAAAAACTTGTATTGCCTTATTTCAGGGTGAGAAATTTCTGGGGCTAGAGACTTTGTGAAGAAGAGAACTCATTGGTACCTTGAAGATTGTCCCTGTTGACCTTTGGCCCTGGCATGGTTGGCAGGGCTCATGCCTTACAAGCCTGGAGCACAGTATTTGCAATGACCATGGCCCTGGCCTGTGAAAATTTGTCTTGCCTATTCTCCATTTTACTGGGAAGAGGGGTTCATAAGACAAATCTTCCTAGCTAGTTGCTTATTTAGAAATCTATCTATATATCTATCTATCTATGTATCTATCTATCTATGTATCTATCTATCTATCTATCTATCTATCTATCTATCTATGTATCTATCTATCTATCCATAGATCCATCTATTTTTTTAAAAGAATATTCTCTCTCTCTTTTTTTTTTTTTTTTTTTTTCAGAGCTGGAGATTGCACTTGGGAGTTTGCACTTGCCAGGCAGGCACTTGTGCTCCTGAGCTTTCTCCCCAGCCCCAAAATATTCTCTTTTAAACAAAGAATTTTGGTAACTATGGACTTCTAGAAATATTTCAACTAGCAAGGACAGCTGAGCTTAGCAGCTCTGTTTTCTTTTCTTTTTTTCATTTTTAGATTACTTTTAATAAGAAATAACAATGAGGCAGTTTCAAAACATGTTAGTAGGACAGCCACAATAATTAATACAATGCATATTGTTGTCTTCATAGTAGTTGTTCAGAGTACAAGATGCAGACATGATAACTTTTATAAACACTATTTATACAAATTTTTCTTCTCACTGAACTAACAGAAAGTAGTTGTATACATAGTCCAATATTTCATAAATAGTAGTGGGTTATCAGCAGAGTTGGCAGTGTCAGAAGCTGTTGACTTGAGCCTTTTATAGCTCAGCCTACTAATCTGGCTTTACTTTTTATGCCTCGTGGTTAAACTTTTCTGCTGGATAGTTAAGTCCAAGTTAAAATAAGACCTATGTAACAAAACATGTAACTTTTGTGTCTAATCAGGTTAGTCAAAACCCCTCAGGATTTACCTTGAAACCATTTACAGCATTTTGTAGAACTTTTGTCAGTGTCAGCTGTCTGGATGAGTTATGGCCATTTGTTGACCAGTTTGCTCTCTGTGAAAGCCTGAGAGAATGTTATCTCTCTAGGTGACTCTCCTTAGGGATCGTCGATCCCTTTCCTCTGGCCCCATGATCTCCTTGAACAGAAAATTTGGGATACCATTGAGTTACAGGATGTTACCATACAGGTTCTCTTATGTCCAGAGTTCTCACTGACCTTGAAGAGCTAGGGCCAAAATATTGACTATCCTTGTAGCCCTTCTTTTTCTTTAATTTTTTGGCTTGCAAACTTAAGTTTAGTGATACTGTTACTCTATAACATAGGTACTTGAGCTTAACATCACTGTCTTTCTTTGTGTTTGCGGTACCAGGGATTGAACTCAGGACCTTAGTGCTTATTCTACTGAACTATCTCCCCAGCCCAACATCACTGTCTTTGTGAATATTAAATGCCTTAGACTTAACATGGTTTGTTTTCATTATGGTAAAAATGAAGACTGTGGAACATACAACTTCTTCTTGGTGAGAACCACTGGCAACTCTGCCTCAGTTTTGTAGTTAATTCTGGAGTTTTTATCAAAGCATTATTCCTGAGAGTCCAACAAAAGTCTGTTTAATTTAAGTACATTTTATGCTAATCATTAATAGTGATGATGAAGATCTTGGCAGTACCCTTCCTGGAAGTGTGCAGAAGTCCAGTCTGTGTTCGTGGTCAGGGCTTCCTGGCCACACCACCTACAGCACTGGGGGTGGGGGGTGGATCTAAAACCCACACCCCCAGCCTGCAACCCTGCTTTCTAAGACCTTGGTTCCTGTTGTCTCTCTCCATCCCAGTGTGTATATATATATGTATATATGTATATACATATACATATGTATATATGTATATGTATGTATATATATCAAGAGAAAAACTTCCAGGGCTTTGATAATGCTTTGTAGGATAGTGCCTGAGCTTGTCAGTCTCCTTGTCTGGAGGACCTATGCTTTAGGAAGTGCATTCTGCCCAGAATAGCATTAAATCCTAAAATATTGGTGGCTTAAGTAAGAAAGAAATTTACTTCCCTCACACACAAAAGCAGACCAGAGGCAGGCGGGCCAGAGCTTGCCTGGGAGCTTCACATGTTCAGCTGTTCTGTCTTGCTGCTCTTAGAATAAAAAACATCCTTGTGTGGTGGCCTCTAAAGCCAGCTTGGGTGCTTGAGGTTCAGGTGTCACACTGCATTCCAGTTAGCAGGGAGGAAGAAGTGAATCAGTGAGTTTGTTGGCTACTGGAGACTGGAGATTGAACCCAGAGGTATCTTGTCACTATGCCACATCATCAGTCCTCTCAAATTTTTATTTTGAGACAGGGACTCTGTAAACTTCTCAGAATTGGCTCACGTTCATGATCTTTCTGGCTTGGTCTCCTCAAGGCTGGAGTTGCTGGTTTGTGCCACTGCACCCAGCTTGGATCTCTGCCCTTGAGAATGCTTCTTGCAGTTACTAACAGTACTTTTTCCCCAAATCTTACTGGCCCCAACAGACATGTCAACTATGTATAATTACAAGAAGGCTATAAAGGATGTAGTCTTTTGACCAGGCTGGTTGACAAAAACTGAAGTTCGTATCACTAGGCAGTAGAGACTGGATAATCTGCGCCCTGACCAAGGTTGTCACCCTCCTGCCCAGCCCCATTCCTCTTTATCCCTGCCCCTCCCACCCTGCACTCTGGGTACAGCCAGTAGGTAGCTACAGTAAATCTCTTCCTCAACCTTTTCCATGCCAGTCCCACTTACGGCACTGGGCCGCTCACAAGTCCTGGCCTGTGCCTGGAAGGCCCCACGGCATCCTTATTTCTGTTTGAACATCTGTACATTCTCCAAGCCCCTGTCATTTCCTGAGAGGCCTCTCCTTTTCCTGAGCAGACCAGCACAGTGCTGCTTCCTTGCACCAGTGTGTGGAGCATTTGAAGAGCTTTGTGGACTCATAGCTGACCAGACTTGGTTCTGAGGCTCCATGTTCCAGTGTGTGTGTAGAAGCACCCATGGTGTGTAAGTTGTGTTCAAAGCACTGCCAGGTGTTCTGTTAACTCCGGGCCTTTGTGTTGCCCTCTGTGCACAACATTATCCTTCCAAGGGCGAATGGGTGGCTTCATACATAGCCACCTCTGAAACAGAGCCCTGCTTAAATTTTACTTCCATCAGCATCGCTGTATGTGCCAGGAAGCCCCTCATTTCTCCTTTCCTAAAACCTCCCATGTGTCTTACCTTCAGCTCTCAGTCAAACCACCACCTGTCTTACCTGCAGAACGTGTCTTCACTCTGTCTCCAGTGCTGCGTTGCTAGCTCTGCTTCTCATATCTGGGCTCCTGTAGCAGTGCTGCTTGGTCTTCCACACTTTCTCAGCCTGCTCTGCTCTGGTCTTGGGCTGTGCCACATGTACACCAAGGCAGCTTTTCTTTGTGTTTAGGCTTAAATTTTGCATTCTTATTTACTGCCAAGCCCCACCTGACTTGGTGTCGGCATCTCTGATCTCTTGCACTGCTTAGCCTTGCTCACTTTGGCTTGTGGCCTCTATCTGGACTTGGTTGTGCAAAAAGCTTCCCTGCTTCCTCCATGCCATGTGCTATTTTGCGTGCCATCCCCCACATCACGCATTCATAGAACATCCTCCCATCTGAGGCTCAGTGGCCCTTCCTGACCTCTAATCTAAGCTGATGCCGTTGCCTTACCTTCTTAGGATGCTTTTCCCTTGGTATTCACCATAACTTAGGATTTTACATTCATTGAGTGATTACTTACAATAGCATTTCCACATCAGCCTGTATGTTCCCTAAGAGGCAGGATCATATATTTCTTCCAGTTACAACTGAAACTTCAATGCCCAATGCTCAATACATACACATGAATAAATGAATAAATAAATGTTCCTGTTATTAAACAAGCAGGAGATTCTCATTAAATTGACTACTCTGCTTTTTAGTGTGGCAATATGTAGTTGTTGGAAACGTATTAAGGTGATTCACCTTTCCAACTTGGCATTGTGTTTCTTTACATTCATTGACCATCTGTGATTCTCCCTTACACACTAATAAACTTCAGTTTAATTTATTACACTGTAACTTTGAACAAAGACTTATTTTTGCCAGTATAACTGTAGGAACACAGATTCCGGAAAGATCATGTTCAGGTGTGATATCTGGGAATCAGGCGTAGGCCCACTTTCATCGCTTGCCCTCTCTGTTCTTAAGTGACCTGGTGTAAACTTTGCAACCGAAGACTCACTGTTGTTGGGCTGGAACCTGAAATCATAGTCATTTTAAGATGGAGTCATCGGTCACCATCCCAGAAAAGTTACTTGGGTTGCCATGGAAAAACCATTCCCCTGATACTTTGAGATAAAAAACTGAAATATCACTATTGAGGTAGCATATATTTGTAATTTCCTCTTCCTTTCTTTCCTGAATTATCTTATTCTGCAGAACACATTGGCAAGGTGTATTATGAAACAAATCACCACCTTATGTTTTTTTTTTTTTTTCTCCCTTCCCAACCTTGTAAAAAGTATTCTGGAAACATCTGATGATTTTTGAATCTTCAATTGTGGTCTAAAATAAAAGATGAACTCAGATGATTGTCCCTGTTTTACTAAGGGAGAAGTCACCTACAGTTGGAGATTGTATGGATTTCTTTTTGCATTAAAGGGACAGGGAGGAAAAAAAAAAAAGGGGGGGACAGGGAGGATACTGCTTTGCATGGGCTCTTTAGTGGTAGCGTGAGATGTAGATGGAAAAGAGAACACCTGATCCTTGGAAGCCTCAGAAGCCAACTTCTGTCAGAGTGGGCCTGGGAAGGGACAATCCAGCTTGAAGCTGGTCCTTCACTACAGAACGGCCACCTTGAAAAGGGTGGATTTATTCATGTTGACCATGGAAATGTCTGATAAGCGCTGTTCCTTTTAGCTCTCTGGAGTGACTCCTAGAGTTCAAAATCTCTAGTTTACTTGGATAAGAATATTTTGTAGAGGCAAAAAAAAATAAAAATAAAAAATAAAATAAAAATAAATAATAATAAAAAAAGAATATTTTGTAGAGGAAATGCAATGTACAAGTGAAAATTTTAAATGTCCAATGTTGAGAGGCACATGTGTGCTGCTTTTTCCACAGTTCCAGCACAGAGCCTGACAGCCTCTTTCTGGTAGAGGTGCTTTCAGTTTCTTGGGTGGATGCGGACTTCAGAAGTTTTTTTTTTTTTTTTTTTTAACTTTTGTTTGTCTATTTATTTATTTTTATGGCCGGCTCAGCCTGTCCCGAGGGCAGGGCTGGCGCAGCATGTGGTGCTGGGGATCAAACCGTGGTCCTTGAAGCCGCCCAAGCTTTCCTAAGCAGGCGCTTTAGACCACCGAGTCATCCTGCCGGGCCAGAAGTTTTTAAAGAAAGTAAATTAAACATGGAAAGACTTTCAAGGATTTTATTCTTATATACTAAGACAAGCCAGGAACATCAGGATTGGGATATTATTTAATAAATAAAATCTATTTTCCACTGTTCTGTTCATTATGGCTAATACCAAAGTACTTCTAAAAATTTACATTTATTTTGATTTTGTTTTATTTCAGCAGGTGTGCATAGTAAACGAACCTATCTATGTTCTAATACAGTTAATACAGCTAGACCACATCAACCTTCAGGATTTTTTTTTTTTTTTTTGACATTTTGATGGATGGTTAAGCTTAATTCAGTATCATTGATACCCTATTTTGTGACATTTAGTGCGTGCATAAGGCTGGTAGCACTTGTGGGTTTCAGTGAGAACACACAGCTATGGGAAATGATTGGCCTTCCCAAGGCCCCAGCCTCTGCGGCTGTTCCTCTTCCCTGAGGGAACAGTAAGGGTTTAGGGTGTCCAGGAACCTTCCCAATCTGAACCAAAAAGCCTGTCTTAATGAATGTGCATCTAACTGGCTCCCCCCTCCCTTTTTCTTGCTCTTTCTAATTTAGGAAAAGATGATGCTAGTGCACAAATCACAAAAGATGAGAGCTCCCCCATGTCACCAGACACCAGAGCAACATCAGAGAAGTCGCCGCAGAGAACAGCCAAGGTCATTGCCTACAGGTTTACCCGTTTGTCCGCTGGCTGCCCCCTGAGCTACTTGCTGATCTCTTAGGGAACTCGGTTGGGACTGTGGTTAATTAGTTAATGTCAGTAGAAGCAGAAATAAGGCACCTTGTATGTTTTTTATAACTTTAGACCTATGTATTCATTTGTCTGCATTTGGATAAAGGACCAAGGCCTTTTCTTTGTGTGTGGATATGTTTAAAATTTTGAATTATCTTTCTTGTTTAAACCCTACTCACAATGAGGTATTTTTGGCTTTCAGTTTTGCTTATTTATTCATTTTTGTTTGGGTGGGTTTTTTTTTTTTTTTTTTTTTTTTTTTTTTTTTTTTTTTTTTTTTTTTTTTTTTTTTTTTTTTTTTTTTTTTTTTTTTTTTTTTTTTTTTTTTTTTTTTTTTTTTTTTTTTTTTTTTTTTTTTTTT
>PVJA010021059.1:0-13140 GCA_004027025.1 Myocastor coypus | reverse complement strand
CTTGAACTCACTGTGTAGCCTCAACTGGCCTTCAACTTGCAGTGATCTTCCTGCCTCAGCCTCCCACGTGCTGGGATTATAGGTACCTGCCACCACACTGGGCCAGTTTTGGTTACTTAGGTGAAAATTTAGATACCAGTGAAACCATATGAATATAGATGCCTTCTAGACATTTTTTGTTGTTGTTGTTTGTTTGTTTTTTTTTTGTGCAGTGTCTCACTATGCAGCTCTGACTCATAGTGATTCTCCTGTTTCCTGCCTCCCAAATGCTGGGATTATAGGTGCACGCCACCATGCCTGGACTGAGCTTTTTTTTTTTTTTTTTTTTCAGTACCAGGGATTAAACTCAGGACTTTGCACTAGACCTTTTAGTTTTGGCTCTAATTTCTTTTCATCATCTCCAAATCCAAATAAAAATTCAAATAAGGCTATCTTAGTTTTTCCGAAGTATCCAGTTTAGTTGTCTTGTAAGTGAAACCCGTGTCAGCACTCCTGCTTCATAACTGTGACCTCCAGTTTTATGCTGCTGGCACCTTCCCCTCTGGGATCAAGCCCAGCTGGTTCTGCCTATGCAGAGAGCTCACAGCAGCAAGAATGGTGGGAGGGCAGTTGACACGGTGACCGCATAGAGTGAGGCCTGTGTTCCCAAGGCATGGTGAGTATGCGTGACGCAGAAGCAGGTCGCCACTCGCTGGCCAGCTGGTGAAGAGAGCCTCTTGTGAGTGTTGACACAAGGAACTTACACAGCTGACACTGTCCGTGGGTTACTGCCCTTGGCCATGCAGTTGCCCAACTCTTTATTGCAGTGGGATTTGGAGGCAACTGTGTGCACCAGGTAACATGCTAGGCTTGGAAGATGCTAAATAGTGCATTGGCCTGGGGCTGGGTGGATCTGGCTCATACACCTGTTCTGTATTTTAAGAGTTTCACTTCAGAGCTTACATTAAACAAACAAGCAAGCAGGGAGTGGTCACATAAAAACCCGAGCTTTTACCTTCTTTTGTTACACATTTGACTCCACTGGGCTACATTCTTTTATTAAAATCTTATTTATTTATTTGGTTCAACTTGCACTGGTAGTGATCTTCTCCTATCTCAGCCTCCGCAGTGCTGGCATTATAGGGGTGTGCCACTGTGCCCAGTTTCAGTAGCTGGCATGGCACACAGTACCAGAGATCAAACCTGGGTCCTTGTGCTTGTCAGGCAGGTGCTTAGATCATGGAGTTATCTCCCCAGCCCCTGGGCTACATTCTTGCCTTTTTTTTTTTTTTTCTTTTTACTTAATTTATTCATTTGGCACTGGGAATCAAACTCAGGACTTTGCGCTTGCCAGGCAGCACTTACACTACATCCTCCCTCGCCTTTTTTTTGGTGGTACCAGGGATCGAACTCAGTACCTTGCACTTGCCAGGCAAGCACTTTTTTCACTGAACTATCTCCTCAGCTCCATGGGCTGCATTCTTGAGTGACTGGTCAGAGCTGGTAGAGCACCCCTCTGTTCCTGGAACTGTGTTCTTTCTATGTTTCCCCTTCCCCCATTCATGCCTGTCCTTGCCTTCTCCCTCTCTTCTTTTTTCTGTCTTTTGGCTAATGTTTCTTAATAAATTTAGCCTGAAATTATAAGGCAAAACAGCACTTGTATGCAGAACTTATACTGTGGTGGTGTCACTTCCACGACCACTAACATTGTGTGAGTCATGGAGAATGCCAAGCTGCTTTTGTACACTTTTGTGCTGTCAAACATTAAATCCAGCAGCTCAGACTTCTAGTTCAGAAAAGATGGCATAGATGGGTTGTTGTACTTTGCCTACTAAGTACAACTAAAAACCCTGAAGTAATGAGAACCGACCGAAGGAGGGCTCTGAACAGTGAAGAGAGGAAGGCCCACTGGGGCAGGGGACCCCAGACAGAGAAACTCCAAAGTGGTGAGGACCTTGAAGCCCCACACTGGGCCAGGTTCTGGCCTCCTGCCTCTCAGCTGGCAGTTCTGTGTCCGTCTCATCAGCATTGTGCAGTGGCGATCACACAGCACTTCACCAAGTCATGAAAAATTCTCAGAAACAATTGAGAAAATGGGAAATCTCAGCAAAGAACTGGAAGTTACAACTTAAGAAGAGTGATTTGTGTTTAATAACATTTACAGCAATTACTGTGTTGTTCATGTAGGAAAAACATAATGAGCAGATCCCAGGAGCAGTAGTTCTTGCCACTCCAGTATATCTTATAAGACATAGGTCATGGATAGAAAAGCACTTAGAGCTCATTCATCTGGATGTTACATCATTCTCCCTTGGGTATAAACACTCACGAGGTACCTGCTGCAGTGTGTATACAGATTTTTTTAGTCACAGAGCAGCACCAACAAGCCCTTCATGGTGATCTCCAAAAGCCCCCAGACCCAAAGGGCTGGGCAGGTAACACCCTGCTGCCTGCGCTCCCCATGCCCGGTTCTGGGAAGCAGTGCTGACTTTATCTTTGGTGTTTGCAGGTGGTTTCCATCTTGGAAAAGAAACATTCCCGAGCAGCAACAGGCATCCTCAAACTCCTGGCTGAGAAGAACAGTGACTTGTTCAGGAAATATGCCCTATTTTCTCCATCAGACCACCGAGTGCCTAGAATTTATGTACCTCTTAAGGACTGTCCCCAGGACTTCGTGACCCGGCCCAAAGATTATGCCAGTACCCTGTTTATCTGCCGCATTGTGGACTGGAAGGAAGACAGCAATTTTGCCTTGGGGTAGGTATTCTTTGGCAGGAAAAACTCAGTTTAGATGGCCTTTTAGTGACCTTTATGTATATTTTGGCTATTATATGCTTTATCAAAGCCACAGTACTCAGTGTAATCTGGTCCTGATTCTTGAGAAATTGCCCCTCACTGCTGCTGTAGGTTCTCTGAATTCCCTAAGCAGTCACCTTTTCATTTTTGTTTTTTTATTTTTGACCTAAAATGCAAGCACATTCTGAAGCTCTGCTTCTGTCGTTATGTCTCGAATCCCCTCCAAAGAGAGAATTCCTTGTACTGGAAAGCCAGACCTTTCCTTTCAGAGACTTGTGTTAAAATGAGCTAAGTCCTATTTTAGACATATTCAGGGGATCTCTGGGTTATTTGCTTTAAAATGTGACTATGAAGCAATGTTTGAATGGTAGTGTTTTTTGATATTGAGCTTCTGATTAATCTGATTAATGCTGAAATTTCACCTGTAGCATTAAAAACTATATTTTTCTCCTGTAGGGAGGAAAGCATGCCATGTTATTCAATTTACAAATGTATATGATATTTTGAAGATAATGCCTATTTTCTTCTAACATACTCTTTCATAAAGAAAAATAATATTGTTTTAGCTGTATCCTTAGGCCTTTGTTACAGATGGGTCTGTTTTTTGCTTCATAGGAAATGAAAATATTGGTATATAGCCTACAAGAGTCTCTTCCCATCTAGCTTAGTGACTTGCTCCTTGGTCCCATGTTTGGGGGGAGTGTTCTGTGCTTGTGGGAGCCGCCTTGGGTGGAGGACTGCAGTGTTCTGCTTTTATCAGGTGTTCTTCATATGCCTCTAAGGGGACCAGGTCAAGTCTATGTGTCATGCTGATGTAACATAAGTGACATCACCCTATGGCAGTTTTAAGTTGTGCCACAATAGAGGTGACTTATCTGACTTCAGAGCCACTTGGGAATGGCCACACTTTCTCTTTTGCTCCAGGCTAGGATTGTGAGGCTATCCTTGTTAGACCTAACTTAAGGCCGGCAGTGACCTCAGCTTCTTGTGCCCCAAGGAGCCCACATAGGCTCGCTCGTTGCTCACTAGCAAATCAAAAGGCCGATCGTGGCCATGCTGCCTGGCTCTTCTGATGGTATCCCTGCAGTCAAGGCAGCAGTGCACTGGGAAAACCTCACGTCAGCCTGGAAACACAGCTTTGTCTTTATCTGCCCTTCTGCCATGTCCCATTGTGCACACTCAACTGGACTGCTTCCGTAGCTTTGAAGCTAGAAGGCTGAGCCAGACATCTTGCTGGTGTAGGTTTCCCTGGGGACTGAATAGTCTAGCAGGTGAGGAGCTTACTTCCTCCCTAGCTTGAAGGCAGCACCCGACAAAGAGGGAGGGGGACCTTGGAGCCATGAGCACGTTTGCTAGGGGCACAGAAAACGTATCAGGAACTTTTCAAAAGAGAAATCTGAAGATGATCACGGGTAGATGAACTATTTCTTTTAAAGTCTATGTGGAAAAGAGAAAACTTAAATAAAAAATGGTGGCCTTCATGGTGGAGTTCTCAGATGACATCGTCACATGAGGGGAGAGGCTGCAGCTGTTGAGCACGTTGGTGGTCGCCTTGCTACTTCGTTCTGGCTATCAGTTACTGGTCTTTAAGAACTGAGGTCATCACATCCCACTCTGCACACACTGTGCTGTGGCTGTCTTGCTTTCCTTTCTCTCTGTTAGGCTCTGCCTACGAGGTGAGGAGGTTGGCTGTGGGGTGTGTGTGTGTGTGTGTGTGTGTGTGTGTGTGTGTGTGTGTGTGTGTGGACAGCTTCCACATAAACTATGTCTAAAACAGCTTAGCTAAGGTGGCTGCTTTCTAAAATTCATCTTTGTCCCTCTCTGTTCTTAACAGTACTGTGTTCAATTCCCAGGCCTTTGTCATTGCTACTGATTATTTGAGTCCAGTGTTATTTATCTCTTCTGTAGTTAAATTTACTTCACCAGATAGGTTTGGGTCAACTATGTTTATAGCACTATATTGTATTATCTGAGAAATACAGAAGTAAATAGCTATGGCTCCTTCATTCCACGAAACTAGAGTCTAATGCAGAAAGACTTGCATGTGAATGTCACCAGGATAATTTGATTCTAAGAAATGAAATCACACTTGAACTAATGTAAATACAAGTGGGGATTATTATGAGGAACTGGTGGTTCTTTTAAAAGCCTGAGCAAGAAATCGTTTATGAGAACCTCAGGACTAACAAGGCAACAGAGGAATCTGGGCTCTTCCTCTTCATCTTGAGCAGCTCAGCCACGCGGCCTCTTCTGGCTTTTTTTGGCTGGGAGCTGTGTCACTCTGTGGTACTGTCTCTGCACAGTAGCCACCCCCCTGTGTATGTGGCTCCACACTGAAGACCAGACCAGATCATGTCGCAGAATTCTTTGGGTAGGAAATCTTACTGCTCTAGTTCAAGACAGGTATTTTCCATGACATATATATATATATATATTATAGCTGGCTCAGCCTGCCCTGGGGTTTGGGCTGGCATAGCATTAGGTGCCAGGGATGGAACCACAGTCCCTGCAGTTGGCTAAGCTTCCCTAGGTAGGCGCTTTAGACCCCTGAGCCATCTTGCCAGCCCATGGCCAATAGTTTTAACTAGAGATGGAGCCCTGGCTTCTGTAACCTGCTACTCCGTTCATCAGGACTGTGGGACTCCGCTGTCCAAGAGGAAGTGTGATTATAGCAGATAAACTGAGTGGATGCCTCACTGAACAACACCTACAGTACAAAGCAGGCAGTTCTAACTTCTTCCTGGGAATATAATTCCTGAACATTTAGAGAAGCAGGTGAAGGAGGAACACAGGTTCATCTCTGAGGAGCAGAGAGCTCTTTGCCATAAGATCTCTTGGAATGAGTGTAGACTGAAGAGTGGCTGGGAAGGGCCAGGACTGTTAGACACAGCCATGGGCAGTTCCAGGAGCCAGAGAGGGTGGGAGGACTTGTGAAGACCTGAAGCCAAAGTTGTGCAGCAGGGGGAACAATGGTGAAAGGATTTAGAGAGACTGAGGAAAATTATTCCAGATTTGATGGCAAATTAGAAATGAGCATGAATGAGAAGGCTGAATCTTAGGCTCTGAAAAGAATTTTCAGGCCCTAAACTTGTGTAAGAGGGCAGATGTGGGTGGTAACTTAAGTGTGGTTTCCTGAGAACAGCCTCAGCTCCCACCACACACTTCACTTCCACCTCAGCACTTGCAAATCTCCCAGCTAGCTGGGTTTGTTCATACTCCATGCACCTCACCCTTCCTTTCCTAGCAGTGGTATTCTCCTCTGTGCAGTATTTGCTCAGTGAAATGCTCAACTTTTAAACTCAACTCAGTTACCCACTCTAATCTTCCCTGGCTCACAGGCCTCCTTTGTGGGTGCTTCCATTGCCTTCTATTAATACCTTGAATGTAGCTTGTGTATTTGGATTGCACTGCTTGCTGAAATATTTTACTTGGCAGTGAGTTGCTTTGGGACAAGGAGATCCAGTGAACATTTGCTGACTTGTCAGATGAGGAGATGGAAATGAAATGATGGCCCTGAGGTCTTGAGCCAGGTTAATGAGAAAGATGAACCATAAATCAAGCTAGAAAACTCAGAAGAGTAGTTTAGAACATAAAATGATAAGAACCAAGACTCTTTGACTTAAAAATCAACCCTTCATAGTAACATAAACCTAATACACAGCGGAGAGTGCCAATTTAGAAGGTATATGTATTTTCTAAAAAGTCAAATTACCGGTACTCATTAATAGAATATGTGCTGTCACTAACTTTGGAAGAGTTTTCAGGGAATCTTTAAGGTCTCAGCCTCCTCTTTTCTGTAAACATTGCTTCCTGTCCCCCGCGTACTTTTGGAGTTCCATTGAAGGGGAGCTCACAGAGTGTCACACACTGAACTACAGATCTTCAGATTTGAGGAACTTGTTTTCTACTTGGCTCTTAGGAAGGATTTTTTTTCTGGCTTAGGCTGCTTTAAGGGCAGGTCAGGTAAGGCATGTGGAGCTGGAGATTGAACGCCTGGTCCCCTGTGCCTGGTGGCGTTTGCCCAAGCAAGTGCTTAAACAAGTTTAAGCAGGCCCCTGCTACTTGGCTCTTGGAAGTATTGCAAGAGATCTACTTGAGCCTGCTCATTTCTCTGTGGATCAAATTAACCACATTTTCCTGAATTTCAGTCTCTTCTTGAAAGGTACTCTGTTTTTAGTGAGACCTGGCTGGCTTTTAGGGATGCTTTTCATCATATATCATAGCATATTCAATATTTTCAACATTACACTTTTACCCAGGGTAATTAAAAACCACATTGACTTTCTCACTGGAATTGCACTTGTGTAATCAGATTTGTAGTTATAAGAGCTTTCTACTCCTCTTAAGTCATCTCAAAACAAACAAACAACCTTGGTAGTGACCATTCAAGCCTCTGTTTTCTCAGACCTTTGTGAAATTTTCTACCCTAAAACTGGGTTCTAGTCTTTCTTTCCAAGATGTTGTGAGCATGGAGATACCATGATGACTTTCTCCTACATTTGTCATTGGATTTTTTTTTTCTAATATGTAAGGATAAATCTTGAAAATAGGGACATTTATGGCAGCTACCATGAGAAACATAATAATTTTTTCCAGCAATACTAAGGGTAGCTGCAGATATGTGATGTGAGTTGACCTAGAGCAGATGGACATATTGCCCTTTTTAAGCAACTGCCAGTAGTGTTGGGGGCTGAAAACGAATCAGTCAGTGTAGATACAGCAAGAATGGGAAGTTTGGGGTTGAACCTGGGATTGCGTAGGTCTGACGGGAGACTGGTGAAATGAGGATTATAGGATGGGCTATAATACTGCTAATTTCAGTGAAAATGGAGGGCAGCAGTGTCCATGGGAGCCATGACTGGGCAAGACAGAAGCAGAGGAGAGGAGATTCTGGTTGCTGGGGTGTGCTAGAGAAGGCAGTCGCTGGGTGGATCCCCTCAGCTCTCTCCTTCATCGCCTATGTTGGCACTATAGGCTGTCGGTCAGATGATCAAATACGTGTTTATGATGGGGGTGAATACTTGAACTGTTCTGTTCAGTCTTGATACATAATGAATTTCTTTTAGGGAATATTTATAAATCAGAGAGGTGATATTATCACATTAGTAAATTAAGTTATATGTAGTAGGAAAAGAAACCAGAGACCAGGTTGGTGGAAAAAACAGATAGGAGGGTTTGTATTTTTATGGAGGCCTTGCCTACAAGATGAGCAAACTAAAAAATAACTTTCTCTGATTGTTCCTCTTATAAGAGGAGTGGTTCACCTTCCCTGTGCAATTTCTTATTGGCAGACTCTTCTGAGGCTAGAGCTAGTTGTAGAATACCAGGAGCTCACAGGTCCAGGCTTACACTGAGAAAGTCCTTTTCAGGGACAGGGCTGGCTGGTAGAAAGCAAATCAGGCTGAGGAGGGGGCTCTTTCTGTGACCATTGGGCTCCACCTGGTGGCTTACAAGGGCTAGCTTTGGAAAAAACTGCACCTTATACAATGGTCAGAGCCTCCTGGTCAAAGCTGAACAGAAGTCACAAACATGAGGGAAACGGTCCGGTTCAGGCCTCCATCCATGCCCAAGTCAGTGCTTTCCCAGTCACAGGGACAGCGGTGGATCCCTGAGTACCCAGGGATGTGAAGCCTTGGCTGCAGCCGGCGCTCCTGCTCACTTCATTTCCACCTGTGACTTCTAATGCCCCTTTTAAAAAACAATGAAGTGTGAGAGCTCCTCTGATGCCGCGAGCATTCTCACCCGTGTGTATGCCTCAGCCTCTTTACTCCCTTTGTGGCCACATTGATTCACTGTCTACCCGCGCGGCCTTCCCTAATGTTGTGCAGTGTCATTGCACCTTCTTTCTGTTGTGCTTTTATCTTCTCACTGATGACACACTTTTCCTGAGGGCCCTGTTCCTTTCTTATGGTTCCCATCCTCTGCCTTCTGCTGTGTTATAATACTGGGCCTGCAGATGGGAAGACAAATACTAGCCATACTTCCTGTTTGCTTTGTATAGTTATAGGGCTGGCCAGATAGCTCAGCAGACTAAAGCACCTGCTTAGGCGGCCACAGGGACAGGACTGGATCCCTGGCGTGCTGTGCTGGCCCCGCCCCCAGGGTGTGTTGAGATGGCTGAGACCAGGCATAGTGGTGTGCACTTGTAATCCCAGCATTTGGGAGGCTAAAAACAGGAAGATCATTAGTAACCTGATCTGCATAGACCCTGTGCCAAATATATATATATATATATATATATATATATATATATATATATATAAACTTTGTTCCCAGAAATATTAATTATTAAAGATTTGATATAAATTAACCAAAAGTTTTTTTTTTTTTTTTTGTCTTTTTGAGACAGGGTCTCACTATGCAGTTCAGTCTGGCCTTGAGCTCACTTTTGTAGCCCAGGCTGGTTTCGAATTCACGTTGATCCACCTGCCTCAGCCGCCCAACAAAAGATTATTCTCAACATAACTTATTTTTAATTTCAAAATGTTTCACAGGCGAAATAATATATTTAACACCTAATATTTGGAGGTTGATATTAAAACCAGCCCACAAAATTATCATCCAGGTTAAGAAGTATAGTATCACAGATACTGTTGAAGATACTTGTGTGTTCTCCTCTGTCATAGGTCTTTACTTTTCCCCTAAAGGTAACCAGAGTGTTATACTAATTGAAATACATTTAAAAAATAATTTGTCCATACCTATATCCTTAAGTAATGTTACTTAGTTTTACAGTCTTATATTCTTTTATGACTACTTTTCCATTTAACATGTTTTCAGAATATTTTTATATGTTTCTTTTTGGTGCATAATATTTCCACTTCCTGAAATGTGATGTGACTTACATATTCCAGCAATGAACCATTGAGTTGAACTGATTTTTCTGCTATTATAAACAATACTTTACAAACATTCCAGTGCTAAAGTTTTTCTAGAAAGTTAAATTATTAGATGATGCATATGTATATGTTTAACTTTATGATTATAGCTATGCCATTTTCCAGCATTTGTACCTACGACTAACATGGGCCAAAGCTGGGCACTAGAATATGCCTCTAATCCCAGAACTCGGGAGGCTGAGGCAGGAGGATAACTGCAAGTCCCAGCCTGTCCTGGGCTACATAATGAATTCAAAGCCAGCTTAACTACATAGGGAGACACTGTCTCAACAACAAAAAAAGTTGACTAAGAAGTATCTTATAAACGTTTTCTTTGTACCATTCTTGTCATCACTTGATATTGTGAAATTCTTCAGTTTTACCATCAAGTAGGTATAAAATGCATATAATTATTATTTTAATTTACTTTTCCTAATGAGATGTAACAGCACCTTTCCACGTATTTGTGATCATATATTTTTATTCTAGAGAATGTTTTCATATCTTCAATAATTTTCTAACACTTTATTAATTTTAATTTGCAGAAATTATGAAATAATACTGAGAGTTCTTTAATACTCTTTACCTATCTTCTCCTATATCAACATCTTACATTACTGTAGAATAATTATCAAAGCTCAGAAATTAACTTTGATACAATACTTTTAAAGTATACAACTTACAAAGATCTAAATAGATTTTCCACTAAAATCCATATTTTCTGTTCCAGGTTCTTCAGGTTCAAGAGCCCACATTTCAATGTTACTATTGTCTCTCCAATTTGTACCAGTTTCTTAGTCTTGGTCTTTGATGAATTTAATACTTTTGCAGAGAAAGGGTCAGTGATTTTTCAGAATACTTATTTTTTGTACTTAGATTTGTATGCTATTTTCTTGTAATTAGACTGAGATTAGGAAAGGGCTGATATGCATCCAACCACAGGTACACGATTGTCATTCTCTATTGCTGGCAACAATCAGCTAATAGGACATCTGCCAGGATTCCCAGATTACTATTTTTCCTTTATAATTACTGTGGCTATTTTTGATACTATGCAATCATCCTGCTATGGCTTAAACTTTTACCTACACATTTTAATATTCATTGGTACTTTTCTATACCTTGTTTATCGAACTATGTGTCATTTATTTTGTGTGAAGTTTAAAAATATTCTAAGGACTGCCAAATAGCTCAGTGGATTAAAGCACCTGAAAACAAGTGCAGGGGCCTGGGATTTGATCCCCGGACCTGCCATGCTGGCCTTGCCCCTAGGGCACACTGAGATGGCAGTTGAGATTGGGTGTGGTGGCGCACGCCAGTAATGCCAGCTCTTGGGAGGCTGTAAAGAGTTTGATCATTATGAGTCCAACCTTGTAGTGAAGACCCTGAATACCCTCTAGACCCCTAAAATACAAAACAAAACAAAACAAAAATCTAAAAAGGTCATCTTTAATAGTCACAGGTGTGGGAATTATAGTTTCTTTAGTTTATGAATTATCTTTCTGTATTTTTTTTGTCTTTCTGTATTATTACTGGTAACTTCTGAAGTAATTGTTTTAAAGTTGTATTTTCCAAACTTTTCCTTGTGGTGTAAGGAATTATAATTAATTTTTGCATGTTAATCTTGTACCCAGCCACCTTGCTATCTTTATTAATTTCAAAGCTTTGGAGGTTTTTGTTTTTTTTTTTTTTTTCATTTTCTGTGTACATAATCACATTATTAGTAAGTAATGACATTTATTTTTTCATTCTAATCCCTCTAGCTGTTTGTGGGAGGCAGTATTGGAATTAAACCCAGAGCCTCACACTCAACTACATGCTTAGCTCTTTTTATTTTTGAGACAGGGTCTTGCTAAGACACTTAGGTTGTCCAGGTTAGGCTTGAACTTGTAGTCTTCCTGCTGCAGCATGCCAGAGTGCTGTGATTATAGATGTGTATCACTCCTGGCTCCTTTTTTTGTTTTTATTTGAGAAAGGGTTTTATTTGAGTCACACAGGCTGGCCTTGAACTTGGGATCCTCCTATTTCAGCTCCTGGGCAGCTGGGATTACAAACATGTGCCAGTGTGCCTAGCTAATCCTCACAGCCAACCAGCCACTGAGCAGCCTGCTTCCCTCCCTCATTCCCTTTTCTTTTTCTCTTCCCTCCCTCCCTCCCTCCCTCTGCCTCTCTCTCTCTCTCTCTCTCTCTCTCTGTGGAATCTAGGATTGAACTCAGGCTCTTGAACTTGCCAGCGCCTTTTCTTTTTCAAATCTTCATGAGCTATAAGCTCAAAATCAGGGAGGAGATATTTTTAACTTGTAAAAGTTATTTGGTGTAGGTTTGTTTTCTTATTCCAAATTTTTTGATGTCATAATATTGTTAATGTGGCAGCTGATTATTAATGGACTGGAGAGTTTATAAATACATGTCTTCGTTTTATTTGATTTTACTGTTCACATTTTTGAAAAACAAATTTTCTTGGAGTTTCAAGAAAAAGTACTTCGCTTTTTTCCCAGGCTCTAATGCATTAAGTTTCTTATTCCTGTATTCGCTGAAAGCAGCATGTGTTGTGCACCTACGATAGACAAGTCTTGGTGAGATACAGGAATAAGGGAATGTTTAGTTGCCTTATGGATGATAACTCTCCATCTTTTGACAAAGACAGGATGGACATGAAGCACTATGACACAAGTGTCAAGTGGCACATTGCAGAAAGAAGATAGGAGGTAGAAATGACATAGGGTGCCAACACTGAGGAGATAGAAAACAGAGGGACAGGGATGGCTTCCTGGATTTTTATTTATTTATTTTTTTGTCTTTTTGAGACAGGGCCTCACTCTGCTTTTCAGGCTGTCCTACAACTCACTATGTAGCCCAGGCTGACCTCAAACTCATAGCAGTCCTGCTGCCTGCCTCAGCCTCTGGCCTTGATGCTTTATTCTGTGACAATGAATGAGTAGGTCTGTGTTTTATGAGCCTATTTCAACATTGAATCCATGCAGGAATGCCTTCACAACAGGACTCTGTGACTTGAAGAAGGGCTGCTTAATGTGGTACTGCATTCTAGACCTGGTACAACCCTGTCTCTGTGTAGTGAATCCCTGCCACCCATCTGATGCTAGTAGGCTTGAAATTTTCTTTTTGGTCACATGAACCTCACATTTTCTGCTTTTGCTTCTCATGGATAATATTTTAATTTTTTTTTTTTTTATGTTTTCAACTTTATTTATTTATTTTTTCAAGTTTCAATTTTTTATTGTTTAAATTTAACAATGGTTATATTACATATTTTCATCATCAGATCAGTTAGATTAATACATATAGGTATATAAGATTGACCAAACAATTAAACATTAACCCTTTTAAATCAATATTACTTTTTTTTTTCTTTTCCCCTTTCTTTTTTTTGAAAGTTGACATATTGCATATTGTCCTCACAATCATTCTACAGAGTACAGTGTGTGGGCATGACCCACCTCCCTGTTGATGTTGCTTAGTAAAAAAA